>JAZBNJ010000052.1:600000-901443 GCA_037349165.1 Choristoneura rosaceana
TCCGCCCGGATTGCTACCACCATCTTGCTCGCTAATCCTGCCGGGAAGCAGCAGTGCTTGCACTGTTGTGTTTCGGCGCGGAGAGTAAGACAGCCGGTGAAATTACTGGCACTTGAGGTATTCCAACTTAGGCCGCTAGGTTGGCAACGCATCTGCAATACCCCTGATGTTGCAGATGTTTACGGGCGTCGGTGATCTCTTACCACCAGGAGACCCACTTGCTCGTTTGCCTTCCAGTCGAATAAAAAAAAAATTAAAACTACATATCGTCACTACTCTACTACGAAACTTGAAGTTCGTGTCGTGCGGTCCCTCTGACACTTAAACTATTTAATACGAGAGCGAGAGGGACGGTACGATACGAACTTTGAGTTTCGTAGTATAGCCCTAAGCTGTAGATAATCTATAAACTAAAATGGCTGACAGCGTTTTCAGCAGATTACGAATAGGTTTGGATCTACGAAACCTCGATTGCTTACGCACTGACCAGCGGCCGTGAGTAGGTTATATAACGTAGCGCCATCTACCAACCCTGTCATGTCCTAGTCAAGCTATATATTGGGCTAACAAGCGACACCCGTATCATTAGTGTCTCGCTAGATGGCATATAGGTATCGTGTTATTTGTGTTCTCAGTGGTGCCTTCTATTGTAAAATAAAGAAAAGAAAAATAGCCAGTTGTATAGCCAGTATTAGGGTGATACCGTTTGCTTGTACTAGGTGGTGTCTCTGTATATTATGTTCTCTGTGATATAACATACTTATAACTTATATCCAAGTAAATTACTAGTGCGTTATAAACAAGATTGCTCTAGTAAAATACTTGCGTTAGATAACATTAAGAGCATTAGTGCTTGGAAATGACTTGAGACAGATTCATATAGGAGCAATTGCTCTTCGGTAAGTGTGTTATAGGTCTTAATAACATTCTGCAAGTACATAATAAGATGGTTATAAGAGTAAATGCTCCTATATCTGCGCCCAAATCCAGGCTTGTAGTATGCTACAAGTATCTTATACGAGGGTGGATTGAAAAGTTTTGAGCCTAACCTTTAAAATAAAGACTTGAGGTTTTAAAACAATTTTATTTCTCTACATAGTCTCCTAAACGTTCTATACATTTTTGCCACCTTGCTTCGAACTTCATTATTTTTTGTAAAAAAAAAGAATCTTCAAGGTTATCGAAATAGTCGGTTACAGCTTCTTGTACCTCAAAATTCGTTGAAAATTTCCTTCCTGCTAAGTGTTTTTTTAAGTTCGGGAAAAGATGGTAGTCTGAAGGGGCCAAGTCCGGCGAATAGGGTGGATGTGGCAACAATTCAAACCCACAGCTATGGATTTGTGCCATAGATTTCGCTGCAGTATGGACAGGTGCATTGTCTTGGTGGAACAACACTTTTTTGGATATCATACCAGGTCTTTTTATTTTTATTTCTTCACGCAAACGTTGTAGGAGGGTGCAGTAGTAATCAGCATTTATGGTTTTACCCTTTTCGAGATAATCAACCATGATGACCCCCTGGCAATCCCAAAAAACTGAAGCCATTAGCTTCTTCGCGGATAAAATGGCCTTAGCTTTTTTAGGAGGTGGAGACCCTGACCTTTTCCATTGTTTAGATTGCACTTTTGACTCCGGTGTATTGTGGTGGACCCAAGTTTCATCCATAGTTATGAAAATAATAAGAAAATCTTGTGGGTCGCATTGATACAGATCCAAACAATCCTGTGACACTGTGTGGCGGGTGCGTTTATTTTCAGCTGAAAGCAGTCTTGGTACCCACCTAGCAGAAACCTTAGAAAATCCAAGGTCCTTGATGATTACGTTTTGTTCTCGCTCATAGGAAATGCCAATTGTCTCCGCTATCTCTGCAACTTTCAACCGCCTGTCATCCATAATCATGTCTAGTATTTTATTGACATTTTCATTTGTAGAAGCCGTTATTGGTCTACCACACCTAGGTTCATCTTCAACTGCTTCTCTGCCGCGTTTAAAATCTGCTACCCATCGTTTTACAGTGGCATATGATGGAGCGGATTCTCCTAAAGTATGGCACATGTCTTCGAAAATTTGCTTTGGCGTTAAGCCCTTTTTTTGTAAGTATTTGATCACAGAACGGTGCTCAATTTTATCCATTTTAAAGGAAATCGCGAACCTCGGTTAGTAAATCGAACACAAAATTTGCAATTGTGACAGAAGAAAAACAAAAGATAGCGCATTATGATGAAAAAATATGTAAGTCTTATGTGCCATTATTATTTTTTCTTTCTTATTTCATTATCAACCTCAGCCTCAAAACTTTTCAATTCACCCTCGTAAGTGTAAATAAAAGTAGTCTTGAGAGTGCTACAAGTGCAGATTTTGCTATTTGGGGAGTAACCTATTTGGAATATTTTTTAAACGGTTAGTGGAAAAATAATAGAATTTAAATAAGAAGGATTCGGTTGTCAAGTGTCAGAGGCGATGGGCGTAAGAAAACGAAAGAAAATTAAAATTATTACAAATTCATAGTCAAAATACCACAAACGGGACTTATCTCGCTATTATTAAGAGTAATATTTACCTCGACGTTTCGGCAACGTTTCAGTTGCCGTGGTCACGAGTAAACTGACTGACTGACTGACTGGTGGTATTTTGACTATGAGCATCACGAAAGTTTAAAACGTTATATTACAAATTCTTTTGAAAAGCTAAGAAAGGACCTAGGAATCCATATATTAGCATAAAGCTAATAACAGAAAATGTTTTACGGTCATTACAGTATTCTCATCGCTAAGCCGAGTTTAGACTTGCAAGAAAAATCGTGCAAGTTGCTTTACATTGCGGCGCTTGATTGACCATTCCCGTACCCATTACGGACTTGCAACTAACACGATTATTACAAGTGGTAGGACCTTGTGCAAGGTCCGCCCAGATTGCTACCACCATCTTGTCGTGAAGCAGCAGTGCTTGCACTATGGTGTTTCGGCGTGAAGAGTAAGACAGCCGGTGAAATTACTGGCACTTGAGGTATCCCATCTTAGGCCTCTAGGTTGGCAACGCATCTGAAATACCCTGGTGTTGCAGATGTTTATGGGTGGTGGTGATCTCTTACCATCAGGAGACCAACCAGTACAATAAAAAAAAATGATTTTCCTTGCAGTTGGATTGTACACTATAGGCCTGGCTATTTAATCACTGAAGATTCCTAACATAATGCTATATGTTTCATAGGACCGTGAAGCGTGGCGCGGCACGATAATGGTGCGGGGGTACGACAAGCAGGCCGACTACCTGTCGTGGGGGCCCGAGGGGCGCTACAGGGATGACTATCACAAGCCGGACGGCGTGCGAGCTCTGCCCGCAGGTAACTGACTCGGAAACTTGTAAACAACGTTCGAAATTTATGGAAAATTGTGCAGTTTGAAATTTATGATTATGAAATTAAGATTGTGTTGTGTTTAATATATGAGTAGGGTTGACAGAAAATCTCTTCTCTTCTCAATTTAAATTGACGATGGAAGAATTCGAAAATGCTAATTTTGTTTTATTTGTATCATGACAAAAAGTCATATTGTATTAAAATTAGAAAAAGATAAAGAAGCGTAATATTATTACAGTAAGGTTTATTTTGTGCTGATGGTTATTCTTTACATAACTTTATACGGTAACTTTGAAAAGTTTTGCAAGTTGATAACAGAACAGAACCGCCTATCACGATCGCGTGTCATTGTCCATGCCCGAAGCATGCTTCTAAAATCCGAAGGTTTTTTAAGAGCTCACGGAGTGTATTTCAATTGTTAGTGATCAGGCATTTATTTGCTCAAACATGCTACACACAGATGTTACAGGTTTATGGGGCTATTACATATTTTGTCGCAAAGACATGCAAATATAAAGATTTCAACTGAAATAGGAGTACGCTTTAGACATTAAAAAATTAAAATCAATTCTGTATTTGTGCTTATCATTCGTCTCCCACCCCTTAGACGACAAAACGGACATAGCCACGATACCGGAGAACAAGTACCGCGACCCCGGGCACTTCGTGGAGCCCCGGCTGAAGGAGGAGCCCTCGGACTCGTGGGAGGCCGTGCGCGGGCTCTGCGGAGCCCTACTGCAAGTGCAGCAGGCCGTGCACCATAAGTACATCAAGCGGCCGCTCGGTGAGTACAACTATAGTCACAGTGAAATAAATTAAATCATGGAACAATTGACACTTGTTGACCTAGACTCAAACTGAGCAAAATTTGTGTCGTCGGTCCTAGATGAAATGGCTATGCTTAGACATACTTACATACCTATGTATTTTTATATACGATAGGGGGAAAACAAGCAGGCGGGTCACCTGATGAAAGTAATCACCGGCACCGCCCTCCATATATACCATTAACAAAATATTAAGCTTGTTTTTTGAAGACCCGAAGTTGCCGTTCAGAAAAAACTGACGCTACTAGCTGATTCTGAAGTTTCACCGTGCGTGGTTAAAGGTTCCGCAAGAAACGAACTACAGTAGACTGTCTTACATATAAGGAACCCAACGGAATCCTATTACTGAGACTCCGCTGTCTGTTTGTCTGTCTATCTGTCACAGGGCTCTATCTCAAATATTTATGAGATATTTCAAATCCGTGGTAGCCTAATGGTGTGACCCATGGCTTCTTAAGGAAGGATCGTGGTTTGAAACCCGGACTCGAACCTCTGATTTTTTCTAAATTTATCAGCTCTACGGTAAAAGAACACACTATGAGGAAAGAAAGGTCCGGCCCAAGCTTAGAAACTCCATCCATCCACAACACACAACACACAACATTCTGAGGATGCATGCGCCCCGCAAGTGGAGCGTATTTTGGCTTGGATAGATAATGGATAAATGGATATTTCGTACTTAACTAATTGAGTTTTATTTTCAATCAGGTCTCAGCGACAAAGAGCGCAAAGAGCGCGAAGCCAAGAACAAGCCGCTCGACCTTGAAACCCTCGCGCGCTGGCAAGTGTCCCTGATGGAGAGCCGCAGCTTCGCGCAGATCGTGCTGCACCTGTTCACGCTGGACTCCAGCATCACGTGGTCCGCGAGCATCTTCAACGCGAGCTGCCGGCTGTGCCGGAGGAAGACTGATCCGGACAATATGCTGCTCTGCGACGGTTGCAATAAGGGGCATCATTTGTATTGCTTGAAGCCTAAGCTGACGGTGAGTTTACCTTACTATTATAAAGGGGAAAGTGTTTGTTTGTTTGTTACGCTTTCACACAGTAACGAAGCGACGGATCGTCGTGATTTTTGGCATAGAGATAATTTATGGATAAGTTATTTTTTATTTATTTTTTTTGACATATTTTTAGTATTATATTTTAAAATTTTACGAATCTTTAACTGTATAAAGTAATTTTCAATAATATTGTGAATCTATAGGTAAAAGCTGATGTGTGTTTTTTTTTAAGCAATTTGCATGTTGATTCGTCGACTGAATACTGGTTCAAAACATGTAGTAATTAAGATCTGTATTTACGTATTCTAAGCAAATAAATCATTCTTATTCTTATGGTGCCGAGAGTGACAGGCTTTTTATCCCGGAAAAATGCACAGTTCCCAAGAGAATAGCGCGCGATAACCGAATTCTTAGCAAGCGAAGGGTCTCAAACTATCTGTATACAGGATTTCATCTAAACTTGAGAATAACAAACAAACAAACGGACTTTCGTATTTAATATTAGTGGGATAGATTGGCAAAACAGCTAAGTGTTAAGATTTTTTTCAGTAGAATTTGTTGAGGGGGATCATGGCGGATGTATGTAAAATGTTATTCATAATTATCTGTTCAAATTTCATGCTATCAGATGAATTTAGTATTCACGGAGCAAAATAATCGTAAGGTAAGCTCTATTCTTACTCCTGATAATCCTTGTGTGTATATAAACCTTCGTCACTGGGACTGTCGACTTTTTGATACCATTACAGAAGCTATCATTCACATGGGAATCTTTGACTTTTCACTTCTATTTTTAATTTTTATTTTGTTTTTTACTTGACATTTTTATTTCAAATTATTTTATGTACCTATTTTAATTTTTATTGTAATTCTATTTTTATTCATATTACTATGACGATCCCGAGCGGAGAACTTGTTTGAAATTATTTTATTGCTTTTTATTTTCAATTGTATGTGACATTTTGTGACATTTTAATCTTTTGTGTATTCTTGACAATTTCAGTATAAATTCTCATAACTTTGACATGTACAAATTATGATGTAGTTTTATACTGAATGAATAAATAATCTAATCTAGTCTAATCTAATCTTTGTTAAATCACTGCACTGCTATAGACATTTGAAATAATTTGTTTAAAATATAGTATGTGTTCAGTCAATTCAACCTTTTCTAGCAGACACTCTTTCTGTTTTAGAAGTACTTGTGTAAACCATATGTATGTAATTTTAACTCGTCGAAACTCTTGTTAATTCATTTTTATTTTCCTCACAGAAAGTACCTGACGGCGATTGGTTCTGCGAACAGTGTCGGCCAAAGGAACGCACGCCGCGCAAGAGAAGGAAACTATGGTCCGAGCCCAAGGAAGACTCTAACAAGAGGTAATAGTGTATCGTGTCTTAAATAAGAAATTACGAACGAGAGTCTATTAGAAGCCTGAAATCGAAGACAGGGCTTTAATGAGTCGAAGTTCGTAGTTTTAGTACCCCCCGTGCGACATATAATGTTTTTCATCACATTTGCTAGTAAAATTTTATATTTGTAAAAGAAAAAATATAATTCTTCCAAGTAGTGGGCTGCGCTCTTGGCAGCGCCGCCCTCCCTCTCCCGCAGCACGCGCCTGACGCGCGTCTGCCGGTGGGCGGTAGTGGCGTGCATCAGTACAGGCGATGACTCATTTACCGACCTTGAGCTTCGTGACAAGAAAATTAGTACGGGCAATGACCCATTTACCGACCACGGGTTTCATGAGAAGCACATTAAGGTCGAGGGTTTTGTTTGGGGGGTTGCAACCAAGCTAGCCTGCGTGTTACGACACTGTTTACGAGCAAGTGTGATGAAAAACATTTTTTGTCAAGACAAATTGGTACAGAGTCTATGTATTTTCTCGCCAAGCGGAGTTATGTTTGAACTCCTCTTCTGTGTAAAGTACAATTCAATAGAATCTGACAATTTTCTACACATTTAATACACCCTAACGTGGGCACGCTTGATTATATATGTCCCTGTTGTTGCAATTATCATCTAAAAGGAATCAAAAAAGAATAATAGTCACATCACAAAGCCTTAAGCAGCCCGGTGTTCATATTAGTAGGCTGGAAGTGTCTACAGGATTATCAGATTCTATTGAATTGGAGTATAGTGCTTCGCGCTTAAACAGCAACTTGTACGACAAAATACACTAGGCAAAACGTTATTCACTATTTCACATTTGTTTGTGTTAATAGCGAGGAGTCCGAGGAGTCCCTGGACCTGTCGGTGTGCGGCGCGTGCGGCAGCGGCGGCGAGCTGGCGGCGTCCTGCCGCGAGTGCAGCGCGCGCTACCACGCCGAGTGCGTCAGCGCGCCGCCCACGCGCCAGGCCAAGCGCTGGCTCTGCGACGTCTGCGCCGGCACCGCGCCGCCCCGACACGCCGCCACGCACAAAGGTACACCCGACACCGAACACCCGACCACAAAACACGGATAGTTCGTGATTTGTTTATAGGCAAACCGCGTAACTGAGTCCTCGCCGGCGCGGTAAAGGGGCGCGGGGGTAGGACGACAAAGGGGACTGAAGGAGGTGCGGGCGGCAGGCGCTTCTTGGCACAGCTATTCACGCTCGCCGCCCGCACCTCCTACAGTCCCCTTTGTCGTCCTACCCCCGCGCCTCTGTACCGCGCAGGCGAGGACTCACGCGGTTTGCCTATAGTCTTTGACATTCGTTTGACACGTGTCTTTACTTCCTGTAGAAGTCATCGGAAATCAGGTCAGCTTGACAGTAACTGATTTCCAACCAGGCAACGGACCCTACACAGATAGTTCAGAAATCAATCTCCGTACAAGTGCGCTCGAGCAACGCACACAGACACTGCTCACGGCCACGATATCTCGGCCCGGTTGAGAGCAGTGCGAGCGCGAGTGCCATCCACTTGAGACACGCGTCTGTGAAATTTTTTGTGCAATAATGGCGCAACAAAAAGTTGTTATTACTATTCAGTGGACGGTTGTTTAAATTAAATACGAGGGTCAAACTGAAAGTTCTTAGAAAATCAAAAACTGAGCAAACTAGCAACTTATTAGTTTTATTATATCTTTTCAAAATAGTGTCCATTCACATCAATACACCGCTGCATCCGATGGAACCACTGAGAAAAGCACTTAGCCCAGTCGTCCTTAGGGGTCTCTTCGACGGCCTTTTGAAACGCACCCACTGCTTCCTCGGTGTTCATAAAAAGTTTTCCTCGAAGTTTTTCTTTTATTTTCGGGAATAAATAAAAATCGCAAGGTGCGAGGTCGGGGCTATACGGCGGGTGACCCAGTAATTCCACGTTTGACGTCACTAAATAGTCGATCGTTCGCCTGGCGGTGTGCGACGAGGCGTTGTCGTGGTGAAGAAGGATCCTACTTCGAGGTCGCTTCTCCCGAACTTTTTCCAATACAAGTGGCAAACAATTGTTAGTGTACCACTCTGCAGTAACTGTTTTTTGATCCTCTAAAGCAATTGTCGCATAGTGACCTGTCCTTCCGAAGAACGAGGCCACCATCTTTTTTCCCACGCTTCGACCTCTCTTCACTTTAGTTGGCAACTCCTCGAAAGGAAACACCCATTGAGCAGACTGTCTCTTGGTTTCTGGATCATAACAGTAAACCCAGCTTTCGTCACCCGTAAGTATGTCGAAAACAGCATTTGAGTCACCTCCGTTAAATCTTTCAATCATTTCACGGCACCAATCAACCCGACGGAGTTTTTGGGCCTCGGTCAAATTATGAGGTATCCACCTCGCACAAAGCTTCCTGACCGCTAAATGTTCATGGAGGATTTTATGCACTTGACTCATACCGATGCCTAAGCTTGTCCGAATCTGCTGATACGTCACTCTTTTGTCAGTCTCTATCATACGCTGCACAACACTGATGTTATTTTCAGTCGTCGCCGTAGAAGGCCGTCCCTCACGCAGATCGTCGGTGAGATTAGTGCGACCACGTTTAAACTCATTAAACCAGTTGTAAACGGTCGCACGAGATGGAGCTTCATCATGAAAGGCCAATCGAAGTCTATCATAGCTTTCTTGTTGACTTAAATGACATCGAAAGTCATAAAAAATCATTGCACGAAAATTTTCGCGAGTTAAATTCATGTTGACGTGACACAGACAATTTTCAATTTGCCGCCAAATCGTAAAACTAATGACTAATGAATGAAATATATACTCAATAATATTGGCAAAGAGTTCCATTTTCAAAATTTAAACTTACTTTTTTATTATATTGTTTACAAGTGGCCAGTTCTAAAAACTTTCAGTGTCGCCCTCGTAATCGTGAATCGACGATTGCCTGAACTCATTATCTACGACCCTGTACTTGAGAGGCGATAGGTTTAACCACTGACTACCACAGATTTCTACGGCCTTGCGTAGCAATTGAAATACATATTTAGAAAACCAAGGCGTATCCAAAAAAAAAACAACTTTTTATTTAGTTATTTAATTAATGTAGCATAATTTAAGTAAATTTGGTGATATTTTTACACGACTGGCCGAAGGAGGGTAACGTTTCTCGAGCGTATGTATGTATTTAAATAATGTTCCCCGACATCCGTGTCAAAGCGTGATTGTAATCAGTATGGTGTCTAGAAGGCCCCGGGCGGCGCTGCGCAGCCGCCGCTCTCGACAACATCCACCAGTACACGCGCGCGCTGCACGCCCGCCACAGCAGCTCTGGTTGGTGCATCACTCTGCATCCACTATTACTGTCTCACTCACTCAGCGTATCTCCCATCGTGACTGCCGGTCTAACCAACTGCATTATATCCCAATTGGTTCTAGTCCCGCATCCGCCTGTAGCTTTCGCGCGACGTGGGAACTCTAACGTCTAAGTTTTAGTATCTTCCCTAATCATTTCATCGTTTTCATGGGGTGTTCACTTTCAAAATTGCTATTCGTATGACCCACATCCAGGATGTATAGTATTGTCATACATCCTAGGAAATTTTGTCGTAAATATTAGTTGTTTGATTCGCTAGCACTGATGTTTTGGTTATGTATGAGTAGTTAAAATAAATTTATTTTGTTTGGGGTAAAATAAAATCAAGCTAAAAAAATCAGGCCTAAATTTGCTGAGGTCTATACCCATGAACTACGAGTAGTAGAAATAATTACTTTGCTCGCC
The DNA here is from genome assembly GCA_037349165.1 of Choristoneura rosaceana. Lineage (NCBI taxonomy): Eukaryota > Metazoa > Arthropoda > Insecta > Lepidoptera > Tortricidae > Choristoneura > Choristoneura rosaceana. Next base: position 610,335 of record JAZBNJ010000052.1, read on the forward strand.
CGCGTCCTAGGTATCTTCGATTTTTGTTTTGCTTTAAGCAGTGGACACCCTTTTTTCTGTTCCGCTTGTCATTAATACTTCTTCAAATTTTATCTGCACTATGCGAACCTACACTTTACTAATGACACTTTCTTCTCATGCCATAACCTGCATTGCATTATTCCATTTTGAAAAATCGGTTGATTGGTTAATCATTATCGGTTGCTGTGCCATATTTTGATGATTATTTCATAACGTTTTACTTGTTGGTTTTCGTTTTAATCCATTCCCATTGGACATTGATTGGTTGATCAGTTATAATCATATTTGGGTTGTTGCATCTGTCTTTATCAATTTGCGAACGACTTTACTGTATCATAACATAAACTAATCATTTCAGCTTGCACGGTTGTTACTTGTGTTATTAATAAATTTTCCAATCTAATAATTCTGTCACTTTATGGTTCGGTGTTGAATTGTGTATTTTGGGTCCATATCGGCTCGCATACTTATTGAAAGTCCGAATGTAATTTTTGTCAGAATGATCGTTTGCCATAACTCTTTATTCTTTGAATGATTGATTAGAATTCTTATAAAATAAACCTAACCTAACCTATAGTTTCTATAGGATGACCATTTTAAATATTTAGAAAAATATAAGGTTTCAGTGCGAATAAAATTCGGACAAATGATGATTCGGACAAAAATTACGGTATGACTAGCGAAGAGTATGCGAACTTTGGCGCCCCCGTGTATTTTACTTCATAAAACATTCAGTTTGTGAGTTAAGAAGTTCAAGGGCCTGGCACAGGTGCACTGCGCGGGCGCAGTTAGCGCAGCTCGTACTACTTTTCGATTGGCGTCCACCTGCTCCGTGCAAACCGCGCCAGCTTTTGGTACTTAAAAAAAAAAAGTGTTTATTTAAAAATATACAGTGCTTGACAAGAATTACCAGGGGTCCCCGCACTAGGCTTCGCCTGTAACGTGGGGGGAACTTGTAATTAAAATCCACAGAGCTTTTATTTATTTTTAATTAAATTGCCGTTTTACAGATTCATACGACAGCGAAGACAATACCTCGCTAATAACGCTGAAGAAGACGAGGAAACGTCAGAGCAAGGAAGCGTCGCCAATGGTCAACGGGAACACACCTAATGGGACCAGGAGAAGTCGCAAGTGAGTTATAATTGGTCTGCATAATGTAATTTAAACAGTACTGCTTGGGGTGCAGTAAATTTTTCGATCCGCTGTATTGTTAGATTAATACTTTCGAACCGACAATGCCGGCCCGCTTATGTGTGTATCGACCCTCACTTGATGAACACGAAATGACTAATATTATAACTTGTTACAATTACAGATCTAAAGACGAAGTCAACAATGGTTCCACAAAAAAATCAAAAACACCACTTACTAATGGCTTTCATGGTAAGTTTATTAACACATAATATGCTCCCAACTAAACGCAAGAACTTTTGTTATTATTTTTGAGGTATTTAAAAACACTATACCTGCCTACTTTCCCACAGTGTCTTGACATTTCTTCTCTTGCTTATATCAAAGCTAGTAAATTTTGTTTTTTCTGAAGGATTTCTTTCAAAGTATTCTAGTTTCGATATAAATAAAAAAAAACTATTGATTCTCTGACACTGGTTTCTTGTAACATACCAACTAATTTGAGTTAAAATTCTTCAGTAGGTCGATCTAAACCTTTATGAAACGTATAATGTACCAAGTGTATTTACATTCCGCAGAAGAGAAATCAAGCAGAAAGCGCGGCAGCAAAGAGCTGCAGCTCCACACGGAGTCGTTGGAACAACTGCTGAAAGAGGTCATGAAGCACAAAGACTGCTGGCCGTTCTACGAGCCCGTCAAACTGGAAGAGGCAAGTACACGCCCAATAGGGAGGACGACTGGGTTAAAAATATATCATTCTATTTAGTCCCGACGGTTAGATTATTGAAAAATATGGGACACGTATTTTTTGGTTTATCTATTTATTAAAAATCGACATCATCATTAAACTTCCGGAGTGGGGGGCTTGTGACGTCACTATAAGGTAAAAATCCTACCATATAGCTTAGTGACGTCACTCGAAACTTCTAAGCACTGTATCCTCGTCATTTTTTGTTTGTCAAACGAAATAAAAAATATGTGCACAATATTTTTTAATTTATCCACCTGACGGACTATACAGTTTTTTTAGTCATCTAGCCTATTGCTTGTGGCTTCAGGATTTGATTGTTTATTAATCGACTCAAGGAATAGAGAAAATTTGCTAAGTGCTAGTTGGACTATCTGTATGAAACCTTCTGTAATAATAATGACCGTATCTTTCGATTGCGTTGATTTATGATTGATGTTGATGGGGTAGCGGCTTCTGTATTTGATAAAGTTTCAGCTTGATACTAAGGTCCGACCGAGACTGCTTTTTTAATCTCGGCCGAGACCGAGACCGAGACACAAAAAAAAGTTATTTTTTACTGTTATTTTAATTTTTTTTTTACCTAAAAGACGCATTATGAATGAAAAAATGTTTTATTATGTTTAATTAAAAATTACACAGTGTTTTACAAACAAACTTAATAATCAAAATCAAAAAGAGCAATATTGTACGATAAAAACAGTAATTTTTCGGCATTGTACCCTGTCAAATTATGCCGTCTTTCATCGTACAACTGCCCAGCCCGACTGAACAGCTGTTCACTGGCAACACTTGTTGATGGTGCTGATAAAAATTTGTTGGCTACAGGGCGTAATATTTTATAGGGCGGGGAATGCCAATATTCAAAAATATTAGCATTTCGCTGTAGCCTTGGTTCTCTAAGAAATGTCCATTCAGACAAACGGACAACGAAACAGGTTAAACTAAATAAAAGCTCATCTGCAATACCCCTGGTGTAGGAGATGTTTATGGGCGGTGGTGATCTCTTACCATCAGGAGACCCACTTGCCCGTTTGCCATCCAGTAGAATAAAAAAAAAGCTTGTAAAAAGTTAAACGCAGTTATTCTAATTATTCAAATAAAATAATCCATCCTTCCAGAAATATTGGCTAAATTAGTTATCGTAAGTACCTATTTTTTATTTTAGGTTTTTCTCTCTATGTTAATTTTTTTCCACCCAGTGTATTGAAATTTACTTTTACCTAAGCGAAAACTTTGCCCTTGCTTTGGGAGCCTGGGATAATTTTTTTTTTACAAACGTGCTCAAAGAAACACAAATAAACCAACTAGGCACCTACGTACAATTCCATTATGGTAAAATTGTAGATACATAATTTATTTTTAATTTATTGGTGTCAAGTGTCCCATGATATTTATTTATTTATTTATTTATAAACAATCGGAAAGTGCTTGCAAATTCCAAACTGTTTTCATTATTACGATCGCTTAAAACGTAATAAATAAGATTAATTACTACATAGTTAGGCATTCATTATTGTCATTGTCACCAAAAAATATAAATATTACGAAAAAAGTACATACACATACTTATTTTACCAACCTATCAAATTCAAACATTAACAATTTGCTTACCTTCCTCTTTAAACTACAGCTTTTCACAGTGTAAATCAGTTAATCACTTGTACGATTAGGTATTCTCACAATCCTTACATTAATTTTCACGTAAATCGAACTACTTTACCTATTAACCATCATTATCGAAAAGAAATTAACAGGTTGTGACTTGTTACTCTCGTTAGCGGGTGTCAGTGAGTTGCAAGTACCACACGCACCGAGCCCGGGCGGGGCGACCAATCAAAATCCCAAAGAAAGCTCGTGCCACTGCGGTAAACCGCGCGACAATATTCAAATTAAGTGCCGCCGTTGAGTCTCGGCCGCGGCCGAGAATCTCGGCTGTTTTGGGCCGAGACCGAGACCGAGATCTCGGCCCGATTTTTGGCCGAGAATTGCCGAGACCGAGACCGAGACCGAGATCTCGGTTGGACCTTACTTGATACGTCCACTCGTTCCTGAGAAAAAGGTTCTTAGGGTGTCACATGAGACGGACAATAAAGGGATATATACAGTGTGGAAAAATAAACCCTTAAGTTAGCTCCTTTTACTTAAACGAGACATTATTTTATAAAAAAAAAAAAACAAAACTGCATTCCAAAGTTTTCTAAAACTCGCTTGCCTCGCCTGGGTCTCGAACTAACTAAAATAATAATAATAAAAATCAATAAATTAATAAATCAAATACCCCGATTGCCTTAAAAAATACGAAAAAGTCTTCTAGTTTGCTGAAACTTGAAACTTTTTTAAGTAGCTAACTTAAAGTTCAACAGTCGGGACCCATTCGGTAAAAATTTTTGAGTGTTACAATTTAAATGAGTTTTTTTTTCTTGTAGAAGTACGAAACCCTAACAAGAGGAAGATTTGTTTTGCGTTTTTATTATAAATGCGAAAGTGTGTTTGTGTGTTTGTATGTTTGTCCCTCTTTCACGCCGTAACGGAGCGACGGATCGACGTGTTTTTTGGCATAGAGATAGTTTATGGGCTCAAGAGTGACATAGGCTACTTTTTTTCCCGGAAAATGCACAGTTCCCGAGGGAACAGCGCGCGATAACCGAATACCGCGCAGGCGGAGCCGCGGGCAAAAGCTGTTCATATTTTAGTGCGAAATTATAACTGTTTTATGGTTTTCAGGTCCCGGACTACTTGGAGGTGATCGAGCAGCCGATGGACTTCACCAGCATCAAGCAGAAGCTGTCCCGCGGCGAGTACGAGTCGGACGCGGCGCTGCTCGCCGACGCGGCGCTCGTGTTCGCCAACTGCTACACCTACAACCAGGAGACGCATCCTGTCGCCAAGTCAGTATACCACCAAGTTATAAAGGGTGGAAAGTTGAGATGGGGCTGCAAGGGCAGCTACTAAATCCTTTGCTGCCACGCGAAAGTGCTCTTAGGAGACCTTTACTAGCTTTTTGAGTGATGACTATCGACATTCACAGATTTTTGATAAAATGTACTGTGTACTAATTTGCAAAGTGAAACTTTCGCATGTTGTTTTTTACGAATGTGAATCCTTTATGACAACAACTAAAAACTGAACATTTTGACTAAAGTTAGTGTCTTAACCCAGTATTGCTGCCCCATCTCAACTTTCCACCCTGTATGTCACTGTTATCAACCGATCAAAACCTACCCTTAGAATACCATAATAAATGACAACTGGCTGCGTAGTTGCCCGGAACACTCTCGTTATCATCAGTCTACTTAGTGGGAGGCTTGCCAACGCGGTAGCTTTCGTATCGTAGTCCCCACTCGAAAACTTTCCTCCCCCAACGGTTTGTTCTTTGAGCGATTTCGCCTGCGCATTGCCACTTCAACTTATATAATATATTCTTTGAGCTGTGTCGCTAATTTTCGTATCACATACGGCATTTTTTAATAGTAAATACCTTCTCTGCATTGGTAAATCGTTCAACTTTTTGAACTGCACCCAAAACTGCTAAAATTCGTGAGTGTTTGTATTGTTTTGTCTGCTGATAAAGTCAACTCGATCCCGAGAAACACACAGAGGCTACTTCATAAAAACTTGAATTCGACTTTAGACTAAATGCTGTCTCACATTTCCAGATGCGGCGTCCGCCTAGAGAAGTACATAAACCGGCGATGCCCGGACCTCTCTCTCCCACCGATGCCCGAGTTCAACGGGGAGCCCGAGAGCCTGGAGGAGGCGCCGCACGCCAAGAAGCCCCGGCTCAAGTGATCGCGGCCCTCGCGCCTGCGCGACTTCCTGTGCTACTGAGGCTAGTGACTTCGTGCTAGTGCTACTGTACTAGCATAGTGATACTTGGTGATATACTCAGTGATGTGAACGGTGCAGTGTCAGGATTAATCAAGTGATAGCACGCTGCGCTTTGTAAGCTGATGTGCGCTTTAAAGTGACATAGGCTTGTTTGTATAGCGTTTGATGGTTGGCAACATTTTTAATCGCCAAATACTTTTGGATAAAATCAAGAAAAACTGAACCATTTCCTATTTGGTGAGTTTTGGCAAAAAATATAACCGCTTTGTCAGTGTCAGCGGTTTTTACCCGACTGCCCAAAGGAGGGTTATTGTTATTTGAAAATGTTGCCAATGGTCTTATTTTAGATATATTAAATTGTAAATTTGTAGGGAATGGGCCACTGGACATAGAGTAGTAGTGTCAATTGTAATTGATTGTGTCTCGCGATCACCTGCGGTATGGGATTAATGTACAATATTTAAGTGGTTGTTGACACTTGCATAAATTGACAATGGATCAATATTTTCGTATTTAGGTAAATGATAAAATTATTAAGGTCTATCAATAAATTTACGAACCATGTAGGAGTGTCAAAGAATACATTTTTATCTAAATATAATTGCCATTGTATAAAAAATACAGTTTGTTCTAATATCGACAATTATTTAGCTATGTTTTAGCACAAACATATAGTTTCAGTGCATGCAAGGATTCTAAATCCAACAGTAATCTACAGCTTGCTTTAATCAATAAATTAAGTATCCCATACCAATTAGCTTTATTTGTTCTATTGGTAAATAACTATTTAAATCAATCGTGTTTCGCAAGGTTTAAAATTGGAAGTGTGTTGTTTGTGAAGATAGTAAAATGGGCTGGATCCAAAATTTGTTTGATATGATGCACATATTTAATTGTATTTATAAGACAAAGACAATCATTTTAAATATGCTAAATGAAACTAGCATCGTGTAATAGCATTTGTACAGTCGATCACGATTTTTAAAGCATCATTTGTCCGTATTGTGTTATTGTATACCTACACCCAGTTATTAAATAAAGGGACCCGATGTACGATTTAATCGTTAAGATCCACTGACCACTCATGGTTTCAATTTGTCTAAATGGATCGTAAAGAAAAATCGTACAGAATATGCAGCAAAAAATGATGACAGCTTTGAAATTGGTCCTATTCCTAGCCCTTATATACCTGCATTTATTCGTCTCAACTCGATTTAGCCCTGTGTCCGTGGAAACGTCGAGGCAGTCTTAAATCCCGACGCCATCTTATGTGACGTAATACAGACAAATAGAAAACAAACCCAAGCCCTGCAGGGCTACTCCGAAAATCGAAATTCGAAGTTCGTGTCGTGCGGTCCCTCTCGCTCTCGTATCAAATAGCATAAGTGTCAGAGGGACCGCACGACACGAACTTCGAATTTCGATTTTCGGAGTAGCTCTGCTGCTTTTAGCGGCGTATTTTTTAGGCGCAGACGATGCAGTTAACATGCTTCAAACAGGATCAGTTACTTTGAGAATGTTCTACGCCTTAAACACTCATCGTATGCGCCTGAAAAATACACTGTGTGCATAGATCCTAATATGTCTCTCGCTTGCCATATAAGATCAGTTATATATAGTTGTTTTTAGGTTACAAACAGATCAAAAAGGTGTTGCGTCTACGCGTGCTAACACTCCAGATGTTTATGGATTCGATTTGCGGCATTCGAACATGGCGGATGTAGACAATATCTAATTTTGCTATTTCTGTTTCTTTGGCTAGTTGAAGTATAATTTTGATAATGTTTTATGCGGCGATTAACCTTAACAGTGATCATAAAATTCTATATTGCTCTCGTGTCTGACATTTTTTAATGCGCAAGTTGTCTCCACGTGGTTTCCGGAATTTTACTATCAAGTTACAAAAACTACCGTACCGTACAACGTTGCCTCTCGAAAGAGAATACTTAGACACTGGCGAAATTGTCCTATTAATTAGGACAGAAGCCATATTTTAAAAGAGAAGATGTTTATGCGTCGAATGGCAGCAGGATTAAGACGTGTCTCTAACTCGAATGGCTATAAATAATCAAACGTGCTTGTAGTGTTAACATTGAAAATAAGGAATGTTTGAGTTGAAGATTTGCCTCACCAAATTTGAAGGGATTTTATCTCTCTCGATTTATTCCTAGACTCATACAACCCAAAGTTAATTATTAAATAGATAATAAACTTAACGAATTAAATTCCCAAAGGTAAAACGTTCTCACGGATGCAGGAGACACCAGTGTGATTAATTAGTTTAATAAAATTAAATAAGGCTTGTGTTCGCCAACATTTAGTATTTATTTACATTTATTTTAACATAGAATTTAGAATAGTTTTAACCTAAAAATTTTAAGTTGTTTTAGTACCTTTTTAAGATGCACCCTAAACTCTGTTTGCATCAAAAAAAAAATGTTTCACTGCAGTGTTTTGTTTCGAAATTATATTTTTGTTTTTTGCAGTGTTGCTAGTTTTAAACAGCGGCAGCCTGGGCAATTCAGTTTTTAATTTTAAATATTTTGTTAGTGTTTTTAGTAATGCTGCGATCAAAATGCATTCCTTATTAACAGAATAGCATGTTAAATGCTGATTTTCAGTACATTGTTCAAATAATGATTGTTTGCGATTATTAATTTATTGATGTAATTTATAAGTTTTTTTTAATAATTTACATTTGTAGTAATAAAGCACCCATATGGTATACACTCAAGGTTTTTTATTACGGATCCTTGCTTTTACCCCTTCTTATTCGCCTCCTCTCTTATGAGCGACGATATATAAGGACCGTTAATCTCCATTCTAAAAACGTCCACCAGAGTAAAGCCAAAATCCAGGGTTATTTTTATTTATTTATTTTATCATCACTTATGATTAGATGGTGCTGAGATTTTTACTACATTACCTACTACATACATACCTTAGCTGGCAAAAAACCACTGGTATCTAAGCAGTCAACATATCAAATATATCTGAACAACATGGGAAAATAGACCTTTAAAACGTGAGTATGGTTGAATGTTGATAAAATAATAGCCATGCTAATTCCAAGTACAGTCCGTGAGATCTTAAAAAAACCTTCGGATTTTAGAAGCAAGCTTCGGGTATTGACGATGACACGCGATCGTGATACTCGGTTCTGTTCTGTTATCAACTTGCAAAACTTTTCAAAGTTACCGTAAAAAGTTATGTAAAGAATAACCATCAGTACAAAATGAACCTTACTATAATAATATTACGCTTCTTTATCTTTTTCTAATTTTAATACAATATGACTTTTTGTCATGATACAAATAAAACAAAATCAGCATTTTCGAATTCTTCCATCGTCAATTTAAATTGAGAACACCCCGCCTCAACACAGTACTTTTGTTTGGAATTATATAGAGCTGTTGTTATACTGTATCTACTTCTCTTGGGTACGTCAAATGAATTTTTTTGGTCTGCTTTCGTTTTATATTTTTTTTAATGCACTTTTCGAAATCCCCGTTGCTTCTATAACACGGTCTAGTACCTTATTAAAATATTTACGACTAATTTTTTCTTAAAAATTCAACTTATATACAAAATATTTATAAATATATTGTAATAAATTTCCAGTGATTGGCTATTTACAGACATACCCTGCTCAAGTTGACTCGCCATGGAAATCAATTTCCGAAAAATAACAAACTACCTAAATAAATATATGCAATTGGTGGTTTTAACTGCTCTATATACATCAATGAAAATACAACGAGTGCACTCTACGCGTGATGGATTGCTACTGAGTCAAAAAGACAATTGTCATTTTTTACTAACGAATTCTTCCGATTTCCCCCGAAACACGAAGGGTTTTCTAAAAGCTCACGGATTGTAAGCACTTTGACAATACTCGAAAGCAGTACAGTATTGTCATTACATACATCTGTCTCACGTTTATACTGCACTAGCTTATGCCTGCGACTTCGTCTGCGCGGACCTAGGTTATCGCGCGGTGGCGCTCTAGGTACCGGAATAAAAAGTATCCTATGTTGATCCTTGGGGCTTAAACTATGTCTATACCAAATTTCATCAAAATCGGTTTAGCGGTTTCGACGTGAAAGAATAACAGGCAGACAAGAGTTACTAGGGATTTTTTTTTTTATTGATAGCTTTTTTATAGCTGTGTGAATAGTGGAGCAACTCAAACTAATGCACGATTTTAATTTAGACCATTCCAGACGTTAAGTCTAAATTAAAATGTTGCATTATTTTGAGCTGACCCACTGTTGATCTGGGAGTGTTATAACCAATAAAAGTCAACAATTTAAACTAATTCATGCTTTATTCACTTTCACTTAACTTAAATATATACCATAACATTGATTTCGCTTGGAAAAGGGTTATCAAAATGAATTAATGGTGTTCGGCTGCCTCCTTCCTCCTCATCTCTGCCCACTTGCTGACGTTCTCGGGGGAGTTCGCTGAAAAGTAAAAGTTTTTGACATTAAAACGCAGACAGATTAAAAAGAACTACGACAGTGTTGCCAATTTGAGACTCAATGTTAGTTTTTTTTTTACATGTGTCTTTCAATCATTTAATAACCTAACCAACTTAGGTTAAAACCCCCATAGGCTGGTTTTAGTGTCACGCGTACGTCAGCGCGGATCGCTCCTATCCGCGCGAAAGGGAAGCTCATTAGCCATTGGCTGATCAGCCTGTGCGGAGCGATCCGCGCTGACGTACGCGTGACACTAAAACCAGCCATAATTTCTAAGTTTGAATCTCAACAATGGCTGAACCAATTTTAATGAAATTTAGCTAAGAACCATATCCATTAAATAAAATTTTGTATCAAAATCAGTCCATCCGCTTGGAAGCTATGGTGCCGCAGACAAACATACACAACAGTCAAACTTATGATATCCCTCTTTTTGCATTGAGGATTAAAAAACTACTTTTTTTTTCAAAAATTCTAGCAACTTCAGTAAAAGTCAGCAACATTGTGCATCAATCATACCTACCTATAAGTAATTTTATGAATTAAAGTCTGATTTTGTTGCATACCTCGATTTTAGATTCATCAAATTAGTAATGACCACAATAGTCTAAAATAAAATATTGTACTATAGGTCAGTAAGGAAATGGGGCACTAAACCAAATGAAAGGTTGGATAATGGCAACAATTTCTAATCTGTGTCTATCATGGAATTCAATCTAACTGTGGTTTGTGGAGTCTATATGTTCAAATCATGATTTTTTTTTCATCAATGAGTATAAGATGAGGGTAGAATGGACGGTGAAAGCGATTTAGATAATGCATTGTACAATATAGCCTCAAAAGTAGTCTCAAAAGTATACAAAGACTACTTAAATACTAAGGATGAAAGTAAGGACTGATGGATGATTGTGATGAATATATAGGGTTCTAGATATAACTTCCTACAGAATCTCAAGGTTATACCATCTATTTAACTTTATATCTATAGATAACATTTCTCTAGAGTAAAGTGGAACTTATAGGTGAGCAAACATGAATCTATTTGAAAGGATATTCAATCCCAGAGCCTAGAGCTAATGCAGTATGGAGTACAAGGTAGTGTTTCTATATCTAAAATTACTCATCGCTTTATCAACACAAGAAGCAAAAAAAAATCAGTACTTTTGTTAAGTTTCATGAACTTTTGTTATTTATAAATAGGAACTACTGTAGAAATGAACAAAAGAAACCATCAGTAGAATTACAATAGATCTAGGCAATCTGCTTCTCAAAATCTTAAGGTATTACACAGTTTGTATGGTCACCATTTTGTTTTTTCTTGAACTGTAAAGAAGAAATTATAAGTGGTATTTAAACTTCAATATCTGCCTTTGCAACCAGTAAGTCCTAAATGGTATTAAGAAAGAAATGCAGCTGTTTCAGGGATAAGATAAATAGGAATGCAATCATGTTGGAAACTAACACTGGCCTGTGGATGTAATACACTAGCACTAATTAGTGTGCAGATAATATTAATAAACAAGTCACAATATGGGAAGACACTTAGACAGTCCCATATGTACAGGATGTATGGCAACCCTAAGGATACCTACAGGGTGTTGTGTCTAGATCAAATCCTAATAGAGGGTTTTGAATCTATTCAATTTATGTTAGTATTTTGAATTAATGCAATAAAAATATACATAAAAATAAATAAATATCATGGGACAATTGACCTAGTCCCAAAGTAAGCTCAGCAAAGCTTGTGTTATGTATGAGTATTAAGCAATGGATAAATATAATTATAGATAGATATATATACATACTTAAATAGATTATAAACACCTAAGATCCGAGAAGAAACCTTCGTATTTTTCATACAAATATCTGCCCCAACACGAATCAAACCCGGGACCTCAAGCTTCGTAGTCATGCAATAAGACTGCACCTCATCCACTTAAATGTTGTTTCCTCATATTGGCAGTTTATGCATCGTATATAGATACTCACCCAGTTTGTGGATCTTGTAGAAGATTGGCACGGAGATGACAATGCCGGCCATCCAATACTTCCAAATCCACTGGTTGGAAACGTAGTACTTGAACGGGAACTGCGCGATCTTCGCGGAGATCGTGTAGGGAAACTTCATGGGACGACCTGGGGCAGCGTCAGACATAGTTACGGCTTCGGGCTGAAAGGAAACAAATTATTATGTAATGTGACGAACATCGACATTGAAGTTTGAACTCAAACATGAGGCGAAAACACTTTTCAGTACATTTTAACTTTTTATTAGCACGAAAAATGCGAAGACTAGAAGACAGTTTGATAAATGAATCAGTTACTTGCAATAAAAACTAAAATTTAGAAAAATTCTAACCTGAACTTCTGAGAGGAAAATCGACAGCTGAATAATGTTGCCATCAGCAATACATAACTTGATTCACGAAAAATGCTACGAGAAGTAAATAGTCATTGTACAAGAACTTAATATATTACATTCTAAAAGACCATGGCATCGAATTTTGTATTTGTAATACAATTTTAGTAATTGTAATGCCTGTAATTACGTCGACAAATTAATGAAATGTGGCTGTATGTGCTAAACACCTGTGTCTTTACGTAAACAAGTGTATTTTTCGAACGGCTTTTCTGTCAATTTTGCTAGTTTTGTTGCACACCTTTAGCCAATCCGCACAGAGCAGACGAAAATTGTGATTGGTGAAACTATGATTGAATTGTCAAACCTCTGACGTCCGAGCTACATTTGCGCTGCTGTCAGTTCCACAAAAGTTGCAAAAAAATGTCAACCAGCTTCGTAGTGTCGAATTTGTGTGGTTAAATTAAATGTATTTCTTATTTATTCTATTGACAATATAATGAGTGAAAATGGCTTCGGTAAAAGTTGCTGTAAGGGTTCGCCCATTCAACCAAAGGTCAGTCAAATAGCAGTTCACGTAAGAGTTAAATTCGTAATGTTATTGCTCCGTATTGTTGTATGGGACAATGTAATTTCCGAACTCACGCCCATTATCTTGATGATTGACAGCATTATGATATTTTACGGCCGCAATGCGGTGTTATTAGCCACTTGTTACGTCTTGGGCTTAATTTTTATGGCGAAAATGTATTATTCGAATAAAATTTTGAGAGCGAAAAAAAACAATGATGTCACTATGAACGGCAATGACTTTCACGGTTCAGTTGCATTGGGAGCACAAACTGTACCTGCGCCGGGCCATTTGGATGAAAGCTGCGGAAAATACACAAAAACTTGTGACCTACATAACTATCATTAGCCGCTTGTGAAATGAAAGTACAGCTGGATTGTTTATTTGTTGTGTGCAGACTCAATGTTTCAAAGTAAACACAGCCTTGGGAACTTTTAATTGCTTACAGGCATCACTGGGCTTCTTGAAGCATGTAGTAATACAGCTTTCAGATAAAAACACAATAAAAATAAAGTAACCAGAGTTATTTTTTGTCAATATCCCACACAGTTTGCTTCTCCCCCATGTAGGATTAAAAAATATAAGTACCAAAACCTTCTGTGATTTTCAATTACTACCAAATTTCAAATTTCCTCTTACTCATTTGTAGATAAAGTGCATAAAATATATCATTTCAGGGTAAAATAAAATCTTACTTATTATTATTTTAGAATAAAAACAACAATATCATTTATATATTTTTTAAAATCTCATTCTCTGGCACAGCATCGTGTTTAGGTGGACAGCGCTGTCACCCACATACCTAATATTGCCAAGAAAAACTAAGTTCTGTTTATAAGCAATAAGGTTCTTAGCTTACATCTGTCATTCTCAGCACAGCATGGTAATTATAGCGAATGTTTTGTTGACAAATACAAATAGAAGTAAACACTGTCCATTGTGTCCCTTGACAAAGATGATGAGTCATCACTGATCTTGATACTTGGTGCTAAACATCATTAAGGGAAATAAAATGCCAAGTCATGAACAAAATGATTCATGTGTGTTACTACCTAATGACGGAATTAAAAAAGCCGACAATTAGTATGCTTAATTTTTTTTATTCTTAACTTGCTTTATTTCTATATTTTGACTTTGTTGTTGGTGTTAATAAGAGTGGTGGACTTAATGCCTAATAGCATTTTGACAATCTTAAATCGTAAAAAAATGCTTTACATAAATAGATGTATAGAGCATGACTTACCTGATAAACTTTGTTTGTTTTTCTGTCTGTGGTATCTCAGAAGCTTCTGAACTGATTCCAAAAATCTTTCAATAACAGAAAGCTTCACTATTCCTGATTAAAATAGACTAATTTTCCCAAAAAGAGCAATGTTCTGCATAATATTGACAAAGTCTTCAACAACAGCTTTGATCTTTTTTTATTTAAGTTTCCTTACATTTGAAGAGATGTAAGCAATGTAAGTTTAAAGTCCCTGTTTTTTTAAATGATAGATGTATGTTGGTTAAACAGCTACAGAATCACAGAAAATAAATAAATAAAGGGCATCATGAATAAGCTGCCATGCTTTAACTAACATTAAATGGTGACTTGACTGTCTTTTAGCATGTATTACGGTTTGTCACAATCAAAAAATTTTGCCTTTTTTTTTTCATGAAGTGGTTTATAATGTTTGCATATATATTTTTCTCCTATTTTACCAGTAGATTATTTTATCTATCAGTCAATTATATATTTTCAGCAGCATTTAATAAACCATAGTGTGGCAGTATCTGTCATATAAAATAACAGGAACAAAGAGCCAGGGTTTAAACCTATTACCACATTAGCCTAGATTTATTGGAACAGAACTCAAAAATTCATTACGTAATAGTTACATAACATTTGAATGTCATAATCTGCATTGTTATCCAATACTCTGTCCATTTTGAGAGCACTTTGTGCAACTGAATGATGCAAGAGCTGCACTTCTTTAGTGGCTGTCACTCATATCATAAGGTCTCTCGTCAATGGCCTTTGCATCTGTGACAGATGATTTGAGCATTGCATCAGTGGCACTTACTGATTTTATTTATTTATTTATTAAAACATTACATCATCATTACAGAACATCCAATGCGATAGCGTACCAACATATTATACAATTTAATATATACAAATAAGCTTACTTAAAAGTTAACATAACGGAATCTTTTATACTATTAAGGCCCCTAAGGGTGGCAACTTCACTCTATTCGAGAATGAGAATACATAGGTTGCACTGAACCCGTCGAACGCCCTGCGCGCCACAGTGGCGCGTATCTAAGTACTTGTAGTTAGTCAATTTTTGTTACTAGTTTCGACCACCCTTTAACATAGGGTACTAGTCCAAAATTATCCAAAAAAGTCGTTGGTCGCGTGACGGTTTAATTGAGATTGGTTTTTGGAATCATCATCCCGTAAAACCCATATCGAAAATAGAAACTGAAATGCACAGAAAAACCAGAAAAATAAGACCAGCACTGGGAATCGAACCAAGGTCCATCCAATCGAACAAACTTCAGCAGCCAGATTTGGTATATTCAAGGATTTTAAACATTTTACTTGTCTATCATTGTAATACAAACTAAACTAGTGTATTTCAATACAGAAATGCAAATGTTTAGGTAGTTTAATGGGGGAATTTAATATTTAAGACAACAATTGACGTTGTTCCTATGCAAACCAAGTACAGTAACTTACAAACGAGTTGTTATTCATTGTGACATTCTAAGGCCTTTTGTCAACAGTGGTCTTCCGGCTGATGATGATGATTGCATATTAGACAAAATCTAATAACGAAACAGAAGCAAATTATCATGAAATGAAAATGGCGCGGAAACTATAAACAAATAAATCTATCGAAAACTGAAAGAAAATAATTTATATTTGTTTCGCAGGGAGAAGGACATGAGCGCAAAACTGATTGTCCAGATGGAAGGGAAAAAGACAAGATTACTCACTGTCAAAGTAAGTAGCATGCAACTTTTGAAATCTATTTTAATGTTTACAACACCAAGATTTATTTTAATTATTTTGTATGTAGCAACACATTGGCTTCCAATAATTCACGCAGTAGCACGACGAGTATGTTTTTATTCAGTTTTTAATATAAAAACCACAGCCAGAACCCTTCTAACAAGTGGTTTGTTCAGTAACTACTTTTGTACCTACTGTAAATTTTAGTACTTTGGCTTTAATTATTAATGTGTTGTATTTCTGATGCAGAACAGCAAAGAGCAGAATGACGGCAACCGGGAGAAGTACAAGGACTTCACGTTCGACCACTCGTACTGGTCCTACGACCATGGGGACTCACACTATGCCTCGCAAGAACAGGTAACACTATAGGTGAAAAACTTAAGTAAAGGACCTGTTGTATGTAGTAGTAACTTGTCCATATAAACAAATTGACGTTCCAAATTCGCAAAATGACTTAAGCTCCATATCAATTCTGTGCACCACTACATACAACAGGTCCTTTACTTAAGTTTTTCACCTATACACCTTTGTTTCTCCTAGACTGTAGGATGACATGAAAAGACCATAATATAAATCTGAGCTCCCACTTCTGAGTTTTCTTATTCAGAATTTTGGAAAATTAATGGTTTTTCCTATTCAGAATCAAGAGCACAATCGATTCCGATCGTTTAAAAAAATGTCCCCAGTTTTTCATACAAAATTTTATGAGTCCGTTTTGTCACGCCCATACTGAGTGTATGAAAAAAAACGGCGCAAAACTGAAATTTTTTTTGGGGACATTTTTTTAAACTACCAAAATCGATTGTGCTCTTGATTCTGAGTTGGAAAAATCATATTTTTTTCCAAAATTAAAAAAAAGAAAGAGTACACTTTTTTTGAAAACGCCCACTATGCTATATTCCTGCTTTTATATAGTAACTAGCTTTTACCCGCGGCTTCGCACGCGTAAACTAATAAAACAGGGATGTATTCGGTCCCTTGGTTACAAAACTATCCCATGGGAATATCCGGATAAAAAGTAGCCTATGTGTTATTTCAGACGTTCAACTACCTACATACCAAATTTCATGACTCTAAGCCCAGCGGTTGTTATTTCGAGATTTTATCCCTATCCCGTGGGAATATCGGGATAAAAAATAGCCTATGTATTATTTCAAAGGTCCAGCTACCTACACACCGAATTTCATGGCTCTAAGCCCAGTGGTTGTTATTTCGAGATTTCATCCCTAGGTATCCCGTGGGAATATTGGATCAAAAAGTCGCTTATGTGTTATTCCAGACCTCCGGCTACCTACATTCCAAATTTTATGACTCTAAGCCCAACGGTTATTATTCCAAGATTTTATCCCTATCCCGTGGGAATATCGAGATAAAAAGGAGCCTATCTATTATTCCAGAGGTCCAGCTATCTACATACTAAAACTCATGGCTCTAAGCACAGCGGTTGTTATTTCTAGATTTTATCCCTAGGTATCCCGTGGGAATATTGGGTCAAAAAGTGGCCTATGTGTTATTCCAGACGGCTAACTACCTACATACCAAATTTCATGACTCTAAGCTCAGCGGTCATTATTTCAAGATTTTATCCATATCCCGTGGGAATATCGGGTTAAAAAATAGCATATGTAGTATTTCAGAGGTCCAGCTACCTACATACCGAATTTCATGGCTCTAGTCCCAGTGGTTGTTATTTTGAGATTTCATCCCTAGGTATCCCGTGGGAATATCGGGTCAAAAAGTCACCTATGAGTAATTCCAAACGTCCAACTACCTACATACTAAATTTCATGACTCCAAGCCCAGCGGTTGTTATTTCGAGATTTTATCCCTATCCCGTGGGAATATCGGGATAAAAAGTATTCTATGTTTTAAACCAGGTTATAAACTAACTTTTTGCCAAATTTTATCCAAATCAGTCCAGTCGTTTTAGCGTGAAGAAGTAACAAACATACTTACTCACTCACATCCTCACTCACTCACTCATAAACTTTCACATTTATAATATTAGTAGGATTAGTAGGATTAGTAGGATTGCTTGAGATTTTTTCATTCTGTTGGAAATTCCTATTTTAAAGTGCCGAATTGTAACAATGAGAGTTGTTCAGCTGCATATGGCTGTGCAAACACCAAAGCAGAGTGTATCAAGGCTGACAGCATTGTGTAAATTTTATTCACGTGTTATGCAAATAGTGGGTGTGACCTTAAGTACAGTTCCGGAGTGAACTGCAAATGTCTGGCCACTGAACCATTGTTTATCGGATATTATAGTTCATGACGTGTTTAGAACGCTATATCATATTTTTCGGCTTAAGAAAATTAAAGGAAATTAAGCGAAAAACCGGTGAAGAGAGTGTCGGACACGCCCGAAATGGAGATGACGAGATGTAGATTCAAGAACGCGTATTTTGTACGGCGTGGCCGCCGTGTGGCACTATTATAGAACCCTATAATAGTACAGTCAATGAAACTAGTGGGAACACACCGCCATGGAATCGAGCCAAAGCACGCCAACAGCATCGACAACTGGGTAGGAAGCGCTAGTGGCCTACGTTGGGTGACACTCTTACCCGGTCCGGATAACACCGACATGTAAATACCGGCCCTGTTTTTTGTGTACACGCCCGTATAAACTGACAGGAGCTTCTATGGGCGTGTACCCGAAAAACAGGGTCGGTATTTCCATGTCGGTATTATCCGGGCCAGGAAAGAGTGTCACCCGCCTACGCTCACTGCACGCCACTGGCTCAAAGGTGGACTGGGCTATGGCTTCGATGTATTGTTGTACTAGCTTTTGCCCGCGGCTCCGTCCGCGTGGTATTCGGTTATCGCGCGCTGTTCCTTCGGGAACTGTGCATTTTTTCGGGATAAAAAGTAGCCTATGTCACTCTCGCGCCCATAAACTAGCTCTATGCCAAAAATCACGTCGATCCGTCGCTCCGTTACGGCGTGAAAGACGGATAAACACACAAACATACAAGCACACTTTCGCATTTATAATATTAGTATGGATTTTGTGCAGGTATTCTCGGACTTGGGCTTGGACGTGCTGGACAGCGCGTTCGAGGGCTACAACGCGTGCGTGTTCGCGTACGGACAGACAGGCAGCGGGAAGACGTTTACCATGATGGGCTCGCCCGTGAGTACATCCAGTTATGTATTACTAACACTTCATAGGCACTTGGAGCCTGGAGGAAGCCTATGTCAACAGAAGACCTATGTCATGTTATAACAACATACACAAAAATCGTCAAGAAATCTACCAGGTCGGAATAAAAGCGCCATGGGCTTACGCAGGGGGGGACAGGGGAGGGCAGCTGCCCCCCCCTGGATATTGTATGTTCTACAATATATTATGCCCCGTTTACCTACGAGTATGAAGCAGGATCTAAAGTTACAGAAATATGTATACACGATGCTAAGGTTGTGTGTGCATATTGTGTGTGCTAAACGATAAGGTTGTGTGTGCATATTTTTGTAACTTTTCAAACTCAAACTCAACATTTATTGACAACAAAAACACACTATATCACAACCAAAACACCAGTATAAACATAAATAGGAGAAGAGAGAACAATTAGAGACGTTGTGCTGTAGTGTGATGCCAAAAGGACTCAGCTCAGCATGTGCCGTAGCCCTTTAATCAGAGCTGCAGCGCTGGTTTTCAGCTAAACCCCGGTGAGTGTGCACTCTAATTATTGCGGGAAAAGAAGAGAAAAAAAAACTATAACTGTGTGTGTATGTGTGTGTAACTTTTGGGGGGTATATATCTCTTTGTAGTCGACAGTACAGTGTACGTGACTGGAAGTGTAAGTCACAATCAATAAAGGGTTCAGTAAAAAATAACAAATCGAATGTGAATATAGGTAATATTGTCATACTTCTAGGTCACATCGCGACCGGGTCGTGACCCTACCGAGATTGGGTCAAGGCGTTATCATACCGACAAATGTTTAGCTTAGTAATTATCTAAACGACGTAATATTCATGTCCGAGACCTTTCAATTTAGATCTTATGTTACAAAGTATAACGTTTAAATTTAAACCACTTTGATACTAGATATAGATTCTTTTAAAAAAGATGAATGTCTGCTAAGTAGACTACTTGCTTAGCATTCGCCTATTTTAAAAGATCCATGCACAAGATTTCCTGGGTAAAAAAATATTTTTCTTTTAAACATAAAATTACATAGATAAAGCGCGTATAAATTTGCGAGTGGGGTTCCGTGAGGTCGACAGTTATGTATGTTTAAAAATCTTCCATCTATGATATACTAGCTTATGCCCGCGACTTCGTCTGCGCGGATCTAGGTTATCGCGCGGTGGCGCCCTGTACCGGAATAAAAGGTATCCTATGTTGATCCTTGGGGTTCAAACTATCTATATACCAAATGTCGACAAAATCTGTTCAGTGGTTTCGACGTGAAAGCGTAACAGACAGACGGACAGAGTTACTTTCGCATTTATAATATTATAGTTGGGATTTGAAGAAATAAAAAAAAAACATTGCAGAAATAATCTACGGAAACATTGGTGATTCATGTTTTATCTTATCATTATCATGTCATTATACAATTGGTGTTGTTTTGTTACTGTGTATTACGTTATCGTTATCGAGCAATTGTGCTGCTATTGAATTAGCACTTAATCGCTAAGGTCATTCAATGTGCTTTCTCTCTCACATTGGCGTCAAAGCTTGTGTCCAGTAACTGCGGTGCGATGTTTTTGCGATATTTTTATATTATATAGGTATATATTATTTTTAATAAAAATAATAGTATTTAAATTCATTTATTCAAGTAACATTAACACTCATTTTGTTACACTATTTATCTTAACCTATGTTAGTAAAAATTACAATAAATAAAATAAAAAATAAAAACAAATCAAATTTATCATCAGTCAACTCTACTTAAAAAGCCGTGGTGGCCTAGTGGTTTAATCTATCGCCTCTCACGCTGAGGATCGTGGGTTCAAACCCCGGCTCGCACCTCTGAGTTTTTCCAAATTCATGTGCGGAATTACATTTGAAATTTACCACGAGCTTTGCGGTGAAGGAAAACATCGTAAGGAAACCTGCACAAACCTGCGAAGCAATTCAATGGTGCGTGTGAAGTTCCCAATCCGCACTGGGCCCGCGTGGGAACTATGGCCCAAGCCCTCTCCTTCTGAGAAGACGCCTGTGCCCAGCAGTGGGACGTATAAAGGCTGGGATGATGATGATGATTCAGTGCATCTGCATCACATGGCTTCTCATTTATATGTGTCTGATCTGTTTAATTGTTACCTAATTTATGTTTTTATTTGTAAGTACCTTGTTTCAGGCATAATTTTAAGTGCTGAATTGTTAGTTTTATTACTCTTTAGTTACTCTATCTATCTATCTATGATGATGATCTCTACTTGTCATAGTGACAGCTACATTTCCCCTCCCCAGGAGAACCAAGGCCTCATCCCGCGGATCTGCCGGCAGCTGTTCTCGCGCGTGGCCGCCGGCAAGGAGTCGGGCGCCTCCTACCGCACGGAGGTCAGCTACCTGGAGATATACAACGAGCGGGTCAAGGACCTGCTGGCAGCTGACGCGGGCCACTCCCTGAGGGTCCGGGAGCACCCCAAACTGGGGCCCTATGTGCAGGATCTGTCCAAGCATCTGGTGTCGGATTATGATGACATACAAGTGAGTGGGTAACTGATTAAAACATGGTTTGAGCTATGAACGTCCAATAGTAGATTGTACAACAAGAGCATAAAACGAGCCATTTTACCATTTTTACCCGATGCGTTCACATAGCCACCCGAGCCGGTATGGCGAGGGTGGATAGAGACGTCGAGGGGAAAATGGGTTTAATACTCGAGTTTTACAGTCTGCTTTTCACTTCGATGGCAAGGAAATGAGATATCAACAGTGGAAACAATGATTCACTATTTATATATTTTTATTTTTTATGCATTATTATAATAATTCCATTTTTTTTATTTTACTGATTTATTATGATTGATTTGATTGATTGTTAGTTTTATATCAATTAAAAATAATTTATAAAATATATAGAAACTTTTTTGCTTGTTGACACCTGATTACCTTGCTCTTAGACTATGAAAAATTATTTTTCACTTCTCATGCTCGTAAAGTTCGTGTTTATGCTGTATCTAGGCGACATAAAATGACTTTTTATGCTCTAGTGCATAAAATAAAATCTTCGTCTAATACCAATTAAAGACCAAGGTAATCCGGTGTCATTATTTGTATATTGCTGTGCCCTAACGGGGTAAATGTTGAACGTTTTATACTTTCTAAGATCTTATCACAACATTTAGCGCAATAAATATTTTGAATTTGAATTTGAATTTGAACAGCCACAAACAAAAAAGTTTCTATATGTTTTTTAAATATAATTTTTATTTTATATAAAACTAAAAATCCATCAAATAAAGCAGTAAAATTAAAATAATGGAATTACAAAAGGTACATAGAAAGTGAATCATGTTTCCACTGTTGCTATTTCATTTCCTCGCTATCGAAGTGAAAAGCAGAGTGTAAAACTCGAGCATTAAATCCATTTTCCCCTCGACGTGTCTATCCACCCTCGCCGTACCGGCTCGGGTGGCTATATCAACGCCTCGGGTAAAATGGGTCGTTTTATGCTCTTGTTGTACAATCTACTATTGTTTTGCAACATCACAGTTTGACGGTAGTTTGTCTTTATTCTCGAAAAAATTACATTCTAATTGCATTGTAATTTTTTTTTTTCAAAATATTTATATGCTGGGCTTCGGAAGGTGATTAGCTTACATATAATAAAATTTTATTTCAGACATAATACACACATGAATGTTAAAAATAAGAAATGAAATACTGTCTATTTCAAAGTTATAAAAATTATGTATAAACGACTTTATTGTCTTAACATTAAGGTATCTATATCTTTGTAATTTACTATACAAAAGTCGTCAAATAAAATCCACAAAAATAAAACACAACAGTAATGTAATGTCACTTTTACGTGATGTTTGTCAGGAATGCATGCACCGCGGCAACCTGCAGCGCACGACCGCGTCGACGCAGATGAACGACGTGTCGTCTCGCTCGCACGCCATATTCACCATCACGTTCGTGCAGGCCAGCTATCTGAGGCACAACAACATGCCGAGTGAGACCGCGTCTAAGGTGCACCTCGTGGATCTGGCGGGCAGGTGGGTATCATGTCTGTACTTTATGTTGACTGATCGAAAATACAAACTGAAATATAGATGCACAGAAAAACCAGAAAAATTAGACCAAGAATCAAACCCAGGTCTTCGGCATTCCTTGCCGCATGCTGTAAAATGCTAAGCGTTTTGTAAAAGTATCAAAAATTCGAAGCCGTGGTGGCCTAGTGGTTTGAGAAGCCGTGGTGGCCTAGTGGTTTGACCTATCGCTTCTCAAGCAGAGGGTCGTGGGTTCAAATCCCGGCTCGCACCTCTGAGTTTTTCGAAATTCATGTGCGCAATTTACCACGAGCTTTGCGGTGAAGGAAAACATCGTGAGGAAACCTGCACAAACCTGCGAAGCAATTCAATGGTGCGTGTCAAGTTCTCAATCCGCACTGGGCCCGCGTGGGAACTATGGCCCAAGCCCTCTCATTCCGAGAGGAGGCCTGTGCCCAGCAGTGGGACGTATATAGGCTGAGATGATGATCAAAAATTTGGAGTTGAAATAAAAAATACAAAAAGACTCCAAAAACCAATCTTAATTTGATTGCTTGATAACGACATCTCTTGTCCGGGAAAGCGGTTAGTTCCAATGGAGGTGCTGAAAGTTTCTCGATGAGGGCTACAGCATAGATGTCGCTAGTGTCGCTGCTTAAATTACTAAATAAGAAACAAACAAGCTGAGATATGTGGTACATAGGAGAAATTCGTGTCTGTACCGTTGTCCAGCGGTGGTGTAGCGGTATAGCACGCGGCACGGAATGCCGAGGACCTGGATTCGAGTCCCAGTGCTGGTCTCATTTTCTTTTTTCTGTGCATCTATATTTCAGTTTGTATTTTCGAGATGTTCGTAGAACTGCCTTTTTTTTATGAAAATGCCCATTGAACCAATGACAGTTTAGGGTTAGGATGTTTTTTTAACGATTTTTTGGTTGCAGCGAGCGTGCGGACGCGACGGGCGCGACGGGGCAGCGTCTGGTGGAGGGCGCTCACATCAACAAGTCGCTGGTGACGCTGGGCTCCGTCATCTCCGCGCTGGCAGAGTCCAGCCAGCTGCCGGTGGAGAGTGAGTGGTTTTTTTTTAGAGAGAGAGAGAGAGGGAGCTGTTACCGCTGCCTATCTGAGCTGCACGCCTATGAGCCTGCTGACTCAGACAGTTTTTTTTTATTCGACTGATTGGCAAACGAGCAAGTGGGTCTCCTGATGGTAAGAGATCGCCACCGCCTATAAACATTTGCAACATCTGGTATTGCAGATGCGTTGCCAACCTAGAGACCTAACACTACTGCAGTGACTACCTTATTGTGCAGAGTCCGCCCGGATAGCTACCACAATCTTGCTCGCTAATCCTGCTGTGAAGCATCAGCGCTTGCACTGTTGTGTTTCGGCGTAAAGAGTAAGACAGCCGGTGAAATTACTGGCACTTAAGGCATCCTATTTTAGGCCTCTAGGTTGGTAACGCATCTGCAATATCCCTGGTATTGCAGATGTTTATGGGCGGTGGTGATCTCTTACGATCAGGAGACCCACTTGCTCGTTTGCCATCCAGTCGAATTAAAAAAAAAACTGTCTGACTCAGCAAGCTCAGCTAAGCAGCGTTAACAGCTACAGGGTACCTAAGCTGCACCCCCCAAAACCCTCATAAAATTTCCGGGATTTTCGTCAAGCCCGCGATACACTTGCGAAGCAAAGATGTAATCTTCTAGGTCTTTATATGACCCATTTGCAGGACGTAGGCCTCCCCTCGTAATGAGAGGGCTAGGGGCGTAATTTGTGGCCATTAAATTTCTTCACAGTTGTTTGTTTTTCTTGTTTACCTTCATACTATTCGGTGTTCATTTTTATTTATTCCTTCGTATTTTGTGTATCAATTACGTCTAAATCTCTCTCCCTCTCTGTATCTTTTTCTGTCTCTCTCTTCTCCCGTCCTAACAGCTTTTACATCGCAGGTCGTAACCAGAAGGGTGGCAAGAAGGTGTTCATCCCGTACCGCGACTCGGTGCTCACGTGGCTGCTCAAAGACTCGCTCGGCGGAAACTCCAAGACAATCATGATTGCTGCGGTATGTACATCTGTAGTTATTGGACATACGCACCGCATAAACTAGAAATGAATATATTGGATACTGTTAAGCCCGGTTTCCACCGCGAATGGGTAATGAGCGGTAAATGGCTAAGCAGAAAGGACTCTGCTTTTACCCAACTGCGAAGAAGGAGTGTTATGTGTTTGACCCGTATGCATGTCAATTCCTATGTCCTCGTGTAACTACCCAACGGCTCAACCAAATGTGGATTTGTCTTGACGCGGAGTTTTGGCGCCTGATTATGAGTTTAAAAAAAATTATATCGAGAAGGGTATCAAATGAAAGCTGGCTAATAATTAGCTCATTCTAAATATATATGCGTTATAAATAATTGTTTTTATCTACCATTTTCACAGAAATATCAAAAAAGTGTGAAATAAAACAATAAATTAAAAAAAATCAAAAACCCGACTGCCTTAAAAATACTAAAAAGAAGAAAACAAAGAAAAAAAACTAGAACTTTAAAGCGTTTCTATAGATTAGTGAAACACATATTCCTTGTAACACCCTCGCACTTCTCTGGTGGAAACGCTGCTTTACAATCCATTATTCGTTATCTTTAGTAGTTCGTGCCTTTATGTTATTTGTAAATAGTAGCGCATTTCTTTTTTAATTATTTTATTATTAGATTTTATTGTGCAAGCCTATTGCTTGTGCAGAACCTGGCCGCGAACTACAATTAATGCGCTTTGGTCTACTCGTTGCTTCTAAAAAACAATTAAATGTTAGCAGAATTCTTGCCAAATAGTCATGATTTTCTTTTGTCGCCGTTTGGCGTGCGGGCGTGCTGCCCGAACCGTAATGCATAAAATGTTATAATTCCATTGGATGGTATCGTAAAAACAAATGAAATAATTCTTTGTCAGATATCCCCGGCGGACTGCAACTACGGCGAGACGCTGTCCACGCTGCGCTACGCCAACCGCGCCAAGAACATCATCAACAAGCCCACCATCAACGAGGACCCCAACGTCAAGCTCATCAGGGAGCTGCGCGAGGAGATCGACAAGCTGCGCAAACAGATCACACACAACACGGTAAAGTACAATTCAATAGAATCTAACAATTTTCTACACATTTAACACACCCTAACGTGGGCACGCTTGATTATATATGTCCCTGTTATTGCAATTATCATCTAAAAGGAATCAAAAAAGAATAATAGTCTCATCACAAAGCCTTAGGCAGCCCGGTGTTCATATTAGAAGGCTGGAAGTGTCTACAGGATTGTTAGATTCTATTGAATTGGAGTATACGCCATCTTGCTTTATTTTACTGGCAAATAACATCAACAAGTTTGCAGTGAAAACTGACATGAAACATATCCATCTGGTTATTTTTGCCTGAAGAAGTGTCAAACTCACAACTTTTAACAGGTGGTAGGACCTTGTGCAAGGTCCACCCGGATTGCTACCACCATCTTGCTAGCTAATCCTGCCGTGAAGCAGCAGTGCTTGCACTGTTGTTTCGGCGTGGAGAGTAAGACAGCCGGTGAAATTACTGGCAATTGAGGTATTCCATCTTAGGCCTCTAGGTTGGCAACGCATCTGCAATGCCCCTGGTGTTGCAGATGTTTATGGGCGGTGGTGATCTCTTACCATCAAGAAACCCACTTGCTCGTTTGCCATCCAGTCGAATAAAAAAAAATCTCCTGGGCAAAAGCCTCCCCGCAGTAGCTATTAACAGTGATGGAATACCTCGTGTGTGAAGTTCCCGATCCGCACTGGGCCCGTGGGGGAACTACGACCAAAGCCCTCTTATTCTGAGAGGACGACTGTGCCCAGCAGTGGGACGTATATAGGCTGGGATTTGTGATAATGAGGATGAGCTGTTAGGAGGTAGATGCGTGCGAGGCAGTTGTTAGCACTACCCTCAAAGTCAAAAGTCAAACTATCTTTATTCAATCTAGGCTATGACACCCCACACACCAGCATCTGGGATGATGATGATTTTTGTTCCCAGGACCCAATCGAAGCCGAGCCAGCAGTGCTCGCAACACTCCAACGAAAAGAGGCGCAAGAGAAGGTCCTCACAGAGAAATGGACGGAGAAATGGCGCGAGACCCAGCAGATACTACAGGAACAGAAGGCGCTCGGGCTGCGCAAGAGCGGGCTCGGCGTCGTGCTTGACTCTGACATGCCGCATCTCGTCGGGATCGATGATAACCTGCTGTCTACTGGTGTCACCCTCTATCATCTCAAGGTGAGTAGAGACAGAGGATGTATTTAACGCGTGCGTGCTCGCGATTGCATTCACCATATATTTCTACTTTGGTCAAAGCCGAAGTCAAAATAAATGTGTTCAATTTTGGCTTTAGTCTTCTGTCATTACTTTTCAACACTCTTTTTAATCCTTCTGCTCCCATATACCTTCCGAGCGTTTCAGCTACTTGGCTGCTGGCAGTCAGTATCGCTTACGATCGAGTAGCAAATTCCTTTTAGTCTGTCCTTCTACCTCATCCAAAACATACTCTAAATCCTTTACAGTGCAATCTGCCAGGCTGTGGCATCGGCTATCGACCTCCATCAGGCAATTTCCTACCGTGAGATCTTTCTGGGAAAGCTTGAGAAGGATGTGGCTTACGACACCTTCTCTTTAAATGTTTGAGAACATTCCTTTGTTTAATATGCTTATATATTATGTTTATATATAATAAATAAATAAACATAAAAATTTATTTATGTTTATATATACAGTAGTTTATTTATTTATATTCTAGTTTATGTATCATACTGTTTAAAGCACTGTATAGTAGCTTCCACTATTTTAACCCTTAAACTCACTTTTTCTCTCATCCACCCAAATTTTGACTGGTAGAGATCCCTGAAAGGGATAAGTCCGCCTTTGTACAAGTGTCTTAAAGTTTGTCAATTGTATTTTGTTCATTTTCTTTTGTACTTACAATAAAGAGTTTACATACATACATACATACATATATAGTCGCGTAATGCAGTGTTCAATACGAGCAATCCGTTCATTTCATTCATCCAAATCTTGTAAATCGACCTGCAAGTAAACACCTCAGAAATGACTCTTCTTACGCACCCACAGGAAGGCGAAACAGTGATAGGCACGGAAGAGCACTCCCCCACGCCGGACATAGTGCTGTCGGGCGCCGGCGTGCTGCCGCTGCACTGCCGCATCACGCTGCACGAGGGCGTGGCCACGCTGCACCCCGCCGCGCAGGCGCACTGCTGGCTCAACACTGTGCTGCTCGATAAGGCTGCCAAACTCAGTCAGGGTGAGTGTGACACACCATACTACAAGGTCTCTTGTCCACACACTTTTTGCTATAGTGAAAAACGACGGTTGATTCGTCATGTATAGACAGTCGTCAGCGTTAAACTTTGGAATGAGATGGTTGCGTTAATTAATACCATTAAGATTAATGTTGTCTGAAGATCTCCTTACTTGTGTGCATTTGGTACTGTTACTTTCATGAATGACTTGATAACTTCTCATTTTACTTCGCCCGGTAAGCTTCATTTTGGTGGGATGTGGGAGACCAAAGTAAAATCAGTGAAGTACAATAATTTTGTTGAGGAAATATGATTGATGCAATTGAAGCTGTTTTTATAAAATGAAACAACGCCCATTTCCAGAGAATAATCTCATCCTCATTATAGAATAATATTCTAATCTGTCTTTCCTATTTGTTCCCAGGTTGCATCCTCCTTCTAGGCCGCACAAATATGTTCCGTTACAACGACCCCGCAGAAGCGGCTAAGCTGCGGCAAGAAGGCAGCGCCTCTGTAATGAATCTCTCCCGTTTATCTTTGCTCTCCTGGTCCACGACTGACCTTGCAGCCAGCACTGAAAACTTAAACACCACTCTATCGTAAGTATCGTAATTATTGGCAGTTTATAAAGCACCTGTCTTGTTGGTTTTGGTTGGTGTATAGAAAGAACAGTGTTTGCCTCAAAATACTACCCTGTGACACACCGGACAATTCTTCTGAGTTTAAGTTAGACTACCCTTTTATCGATAGAAATGGTGTAAATCAACTGTATCGAAAGCCTTTTGCGCGTCAAATGTCAACCCTTCTCAAGTGAAGAAAACAGTCCTGACCATCTACTTTTTTACAGTGATCTTGAAGGCGAAATCCGCTGCGAACGGATAGAGGCGCAGCGCGCGGAGTTAGAGCGAGAAAGGCAACAGTTTATCCTGCAACAGGAAGAGAGGCAACGTCGCTGGCACTCCGAACGCGAGGAGCTGTTACAGGCACAGCGGAAGCTGGATGAGGTATATAGTAAACGAAAGATAAAGAGATGAGGATACATCTTAATGTTTCTGTTTACGGTGGAAAGAAGAGTTAATTTGTTTTTGGATTTAAAGGTCTGGTTAAAAGAGTGAAAAAGTTTTTACAGCTGAAAATGAAAAATTATTATGGCAAAAGAAGTTCAAAGTAACTGGTACCAAAACTGTTCAATAACATAAGCTTATCAAGACAAAGCCATAAATGAGGTAAATCCATGTTAATGACCAGACTAAAAGAATATATTCTCGACTTGCCATGAATGTTTACCTACTTCGCAGGTGGTAGGACCTTGTGCAAGCTCCGCCCGGATTGCTACCACCATCTCGCTCGCTAATCTTGCCGTGAAGCATCAGTGCTTGTACTGTTGTGTTTCGGCGTGGAGAGTAAGACAGCCGGTGAAATTACTGGCACTTGAGGTATCCCGTCTTAGGCCTCTAGGTTGGCAACGCATCTGCAATCCCCCTGCCTGGTGTTGCAAGTCTCTATGGGCGGAGACCCACTTGCTCGTTTGCCATCCAGTGGAATAAAAAAAAGAGCGTAAGAGTTTGAGGTTACTGTTGTCTGTCAGGAGCGCGAGGCGATGGAGCGCGAGTACGCGGCGGCCTGCCGGCGGCTGTCGGGCGACTGGCGCGCGTTGGAGCGCGGCTGGACGCACCGCCGCCGCGCACTGCGCACGCGCCGCCGCGAGCTCGGCGCGCGCGCGGACCGCCTGCGCGCGCTCGCCGGCACGCACGCGCGCGCGGTCAGTACAGTAGGGGAGGGGGACCTTGTAAAGGTGCAGTTACACGACGCCGCATACGAAAGTCGACATAAGGGTCCCGAATTTTCATCGCACGCGCAGTACATACAGGGTACCATCAGACAAATAAGTGGTCTATCAATTTTTAAACAAGTTCCTAACAAATGAAGTCGAACTTTCAAGTTGACAACACGTCTATTGGCGTTATTGTTTTGTGACACGCAAACAATTATCAACTTTAAGGTGGTAGACCACATATTTGGCTGATGGTACCAAAAAGATTAATATTTCAACAAGTCTCTGGGTAAGTTCAACTGTATTTATGGACGATTTGCTGCGGTTTTAACTGTTTACTGCGGTTTTGAACTGGTGGGCGAGAGGCGTTTTGTCATCTAAAAATACGAATTCGATATATGGTTTGTAAATCAACAAACCGTTGGATCATTTTGATTGAGACCTTCAACAGGTAACAATGGTTGTGCACGCAAACTCACAATTAATTCGTATAATTGATAACAAAAGTAGAAGCTAACTTTTTTGCTTCTCAATAGACTAAACACCTTCAAACGAGCAATTCTTTTCTCATTGCCTATTTGTTTATTGCAAAACTAGAATCCTAATTGTACAGTTAATCGAAAATCTATTTCGTTTTCCGGTTTAAAATTCAATTTCATAACACGAATATACAAGTGAGCATCTACTTTTGACTTGTATTAGCTTGTGGTACTCTTACTGTAATATCGTCACTACTTTGAAAAAAATCTCGTATCTAAAATCAATATGTCAACAAAATTGAACCTTGATGTAATGTCTATAAAGTTCACTCAGAAAAATTATCTATTTTGAGCTACGAGTTTTTTTAAAGTAGTGACGATATCTTTGTGACACTAGTCTCATAAATAACTATAGCACACCAATGAAGATACAGAATACGTATCAAATAACAGCGTCTGTAAACTACAAGAATTCGAATCGGGCTACTGTCTCTTTGACACCTAATACCTCTCGACTGGTTACATCCCAAAGCTCGTATGTGAATTAACGTGAGGCCAACTTGAACTTTATCTCAGTTGTCTTAGAGCTGTTATTAAAACTGCACATGTGTAAATCCGAGGCTGGGAAAGTAAATAGTCGGTTGCGTCACGTGTGCAATCGAAGTCTGTATTTCGTGCAATCTCTTTTAAAACGCTACCGTTGGTTCTCGAATTGGTGAGATCAGTATATTGTTGAATTTATTTTTCCAATCAGTGAGGAATCGAGCTGTGCTGGTTCGATGACATTATGTGAATAAGTTGCCTTTACAAAGTTTTAAGTAACATTCAAGAGGTCAAACAAAATGACACTGAAGAGACTAGTGGCCTATTGCTGTTTAAAAGATACTTAATCAAGAATTAAGATAAAATTAATTATATGCAGTAAAATTGCTTGTAGTAGGACCTTGTGCACGGTTCGCCCGGATTGCTACCACCATCTTGCTCGCTAATCCTGCCGTGAAGAAGCAGTAACAGATTCTGTTAACATTAAAAACCTGTTTTTTCTTGGCTATTCAAGATTGTTTGGCATGAATGGCAGAATGAATCCTTCCGGTGTATTAGAACCTAAGCTTAAATTACCCTTTTGTACAGTACAACCTAATGTCAAAAACACATATTGCCATATAAACATAAATTCAAAATAGCCTAACGTCTAAATACCTGAGTCCCTTAAAACCTTAAAACCAAAATTACCTAATCTTGAATATATACTACTCCCGTGATCGCCAATGCATTTGGCAGTAAATGTGTATGGAATTAATTGATCATGTGTTTAAATAGTTCATTGATAAAACAAAAAGATACATTCTTTCAACTCATGGCTAAAAATAATGATCAACTACAGAAAAAGATTTGATTTGATTTGTTTCTCAGGAAGTCGCTCATCTCTATTCGAGAACCAGTGGTAACTCTAATTACCCATTTTTATCAAGAACAATGCTATGTTTTTATATTTCTCACTAGTTGCACTACTTCGGCGCACGCGCTGCCTAATGGACGTGTAGCTATAGTTGTAGTTAATTAGTAGATTGAATGCTATTTTTTGTAATTTCGCTGTTTTTTTTTTCGTGGAGTTCCGAATTGTCTTGTGAAGTGTGAGTGGATTTTGCCGAGATTTCAACTAGTGTTTTTGTTTTTCACTGAAACTAGACTTAACTTGTTCCTGGCATGATTTGGACTGAGGGTGAACTAAACGTTTATTAAATTTCAGCTTTAAATTTTTCAGTCGATAACTTGTGCTGGCGTTAAGAATGGAAAATATTTTCAAGTTTACAAATAAAACGTCATAATTTGGATTTATTAGGGTTTTATACCTCAAAAGCAAAAATCGGAACCCGTGTAGGATAACTCGCGTGTCTGTATGTTCGTCTGTCACAGTCAATTTGCTCCGAAACTACTGAAGCGATTTAGTAAGAACTTCGCTCGTCCGTATATCAAGTAACAGACAGGTCATTGATGGTCTCACCTTTGTATGATAACGGGGGTTAAAAAATGATATTTATCAATATGTTACCAGCTTTTTACTGAAATGAATACGCATTTATGCGTTTTTACTAAGCAATGCCTTTTCAATTGTTAAGATTCTATTTCAAAGCAAAATTGTACGTATTTTCATACATATTTATTAACCCCTGACGTAAAAAGAGAGGTGTTATAAGTTTGACCGCTATGTGTGTCTGTCTGTGGCATCGCAGCTCTTAAACGAGTGGACCGATTTGAACGATTTTTTTATTTAAAATAAGGTTTTCTTGCGATGGGTCTTAGACATGTTTCATTAAAATCGGTTTAGCCGTTTTTAAGATATTGAAATTTTAAGTAGAATGACATCGTCGTCATCGCAATCTGAAAATCCACTGCCTAGTTATCCTAGGCCTCCCCCACAAAAAAGAAATCTTATAGTACTAATTTTTACTATTTTTCTTACACGTGCTCATATTTACTGTTATGATACAATTTCGCCAACATTTAAAACAATTCGGAGCTCCCCCTTTTTACCTTATAATTTGCGACGTAGGCGGATAACGAAGATTCGCACGTGGCGGCGCTTCGCTCGCGCGTCAACGAGAAGAGAGCTGAACTGGAGGCGGCGCTGCGGCACGGGGTCGACGACCTGCGAGCTAGGGGGTGTCTCGACGTGAGTACAGGGTGCTGGCTTTTTGTCTTGCTTCTTTGCTACCAAATATGTTTTTCACTTCTCATGCTCGTAAAGTTAGTGTTTATGCTGTATCTAGGCGACATAAAATAACTTTATGTTCTAGTACATAAAATAAAATCTTCGTCTAATACCAACTCAAGACTAAGGTAATCAGGTGTCAACAGCCACAAACAAAAAAGTTCCTATATATTTTTTTAATAACTTTTAATTTATATGAAACTAAAAATCAATCGAATCAATCATAATAAATCAGTAAAATTAAAAGAATGGAATTATTATAATAATGCATAAAAATGAAAGGTACATAGAAAGTGAATCATTGTTTCCACTGCTACTATTTCATTTCCTCGCCATCAAAGTGAAAAGTAGAGTGTATAAAAACTCGAGCATTAAACCCATTTTCCCCTCGATGTGTCTATCCACCCTCGCCGTACCGGCTCGGGTGGCTATGTGAACGTCTCGGGTAAAATAGCTCGTTGTATGCTCTTGTTGTACAATCTACTATTAAACTTGATTTTCACTCATATTTATTAACACAATCGGGACTTTTCGCGCTAAACTAGCGAGTGATAATTGTCTCGATGTTTTGATCACATTATTGTGGTCATAGTCACGAGGAGGCTGAAGTGTAGGGTATCATGTCTGCTACCAAATATAAATAGATATTTTGGAAACAAAAGCAATACTCCACTCTCAGGTGGCTCTCAAAAATGTGTGGTTCATTGACTTTAGTTCTCCATAAAGTTACGCTTGAATCAATTAATTACAGGAATTCTAGACTAAATTAAAGTTAGCTACGGTTGTGCTTATTTATTTTTATACAATACAATATTATAGTGTTATTTATTTATTTATTTTCGGAGAATCATTAGTTATAAATAACAAAAATAATTCTACATTGACAATAAAACTAATTATAGAATCTCTCAGATGAAGAATTTCCTTTTACAATTCGAAAAAAGTACGCGCGTTATCGCGAACATGCACCGCGCAAACATGGTATAAAAAGTTATACGCACACAACAAAATTAAACAGCAATAGATACATGACGTGTTAATGTTACGCTCCGTCAAACCAAAGCCAAATGCCGGCTTAACTATAAAAAACTTAAGTTAATTCAATATCACTTAATTTGTAGCAAAAAGTATAAATATTTTTAACTAACTGCATAGTCACGCTACATGTTATTGCATTCGTTTTAAAAGTAAATATAAACTAAGACATTGATTGAAATTTTTCTAGGATTCCTACATGCTTGTTTTTTTTTAAGATACGCATTTGCTTAACTTAGAAGAGTGATAATAATAATCCTCGTTTCTGCGTGAAGTTTCATGATTCTCAAAAAAATCTAAATCATTTATTCAGTAAATAGGCCGCAATGGGGACTTTTACACGTCATTTTTTAAACTACCATCGCTTTCGTAAAGACCATCATTGTCAAGAAGAATGCGCCGCAAGAAACTTGGCAAAAAGTCTTTTTTTTCAAAATAAAATAATCACAAATAAAATACTTAAATACTACAGTATACAATTAAAGAAAAAATAAGAATACAGGGATGGATTCTGACTAGGGGATCCTTCCAGTTCTTGTCATCTCGCATGTTCTCGTCTACTGGTCACGGGGGAGCAAAGTAATTGTTCATGTTTCATAGTTAGCATGTTATTACAGACGCCCAGCCCGACCAGCCCCAACTCGCCGGACTCTGAGACCTCAACGGAGAGCCTGATGCATTTGTTGCAGCAGTGCGAGCCCACGGCCGCCGCCACCATCCGGGACACCGTCGACCGCCACGTGAGTGCACGCCACAGGCGAAATAAATCGTCCATGTACTTTCTCAACCTCGTGATATTGGCCGACGTTTAGGCATATCATAAAATGGCGCTATTTCACGATATGCCTAGGAATTTCGATCGTCGATTTTACGATTGGCCGCCGACGTATACAACAAATCAACATTCTATTTTGATTGGTTTTTTGGAATCTTTTTGTATTTTTTATTTCAATTCCAAATTTTTACTTTTACGCACCTAATGCCGAGGACCTGGGTTCGATTCCCAGTGTTGGTCTTATTTTTCTGGTTTTTCTGTGCATCTATGTTTCGGTTTGTATTTTCAATTCTATTTTGACTTTGACTTAAAATCTTCGACATTGTCACTTCAAAGCTCAATATCTCAAAAACAATATGAGCTCAAGTATCGCTAGAAACTCTTGCTTTCAAATAAAAAAAAACCGCATTCAAATCGGTTCACCCGTTTAAGAGCTACTGTGCCACATATAGACACACAGACACACATATCCATCAAACTTATAACACCCCTCTTTTTACTTCGAGGGTTTAAAATAGCCCTTACGCCTAGTCAACCCCAGAAAAATAGGATAAGCTTTCCTCCAAAAAATATTAAGATAATGTGTAGTTATGTTTCACAAAGCTCTGTTGCGTGACTGCGCCAACATGTTTTAATGTCTTGATTATGACTATGACATAACTTATTGCTTTGTTTACATGCTTAATGTAGGTACATTAACCCGATGCTTTTATCATAAAAAATAATTAACTCTTGCTTGTAATAAAGCTGTTTTATAGTTGAGAAAAGTTCTCAGAGTTTGACCTACTTAATAATAATGAGTTATGTTATCTTTAAATTGTAGTAGGTATAAGTGAAAAACTTTTTAAATGACCTATTGTAGTAGTACATTGAATTGATATGGGGTTATTTAAGTAACTTTTTGAATATGTAACATTGGCTTATGTGTTGTCTAACACCTGGGCAACCGAGCTTTTCTCTAGCTAAAAGCCGATATTAAGCGTTTTCCCAGATTCGTCATTCCCGAAAACCCCCACATACCAAATTTCATCTCGTTGGAGCCGTTTCCAAGATCCCCGAGAATACAAGAATTAATAGTTTAAAGTTATTAGATTTGATTTATTCGGACATAATATTAGCGGGAAGCGGAGAAGCGGGAGGGGATGTGCATGGGAGGGACGGCTGCGAGCGCTTATGTCACGAGCGATAAAAACTGCAATATCCCAAACGAATACCTAAGGCGGCCGCGCGGCCGACAGGAAAATTTCTCTTAAGTCTTAATGCCGCAGCATGTTCGATACAGCGCCATCTATAGTTCATCTGCTGAACTAGATAGCTTGCTAATTAATAAAACTGATCGATGCCCCTTGACATTCATGAACCTCAGTAGTTCCAAATTAAAACACAAATTTGGTGGCGCTAGTATCGCGCATCTATATAAATAAGGTTTTTAAGTTTGTTTGCCTCTGTTCCATTGCAATCGGCTTCGAAGTAAAAAGTCCAAAAATCCAACCGATCTCTCATTTCGGGCACCCAATTTTACATGGTAAAAAAAAATGCAAAAACGACTACCGCTTCCGACTCCACATAAGTTCTTTTTTTTACAGAAAAAAGAGTTAGTCGAGCTGGAAGGCGAGCTCCAAAGCCGGGTGGCGTCGGTGGCGTCGCACCGCGTGAAGGTGGAGCGGCTGCAGGCCGAGCTGGCGCTGCTCGGCACCCAGGACCTCGGGCTGCGGCACGCGCTCTGCGCCGACCTCGGCCCGCCCAGACCAGGTGAGAGCCCGCTCTGTTTATTGGAGGGGAGAGGGGCTGCGACTAAACGGAGGATGCTTACCAAGCTGTCTGGGGTGACAGTCTTTACCGGCCCGGCTAACACCGACATGTAAATACCAGCCCTGTTTTTTGTGTACTCGCCCATAGAAGCTCCTGTCAGTTTGTATGGGCGTGTACACAAAAAACAGGGCCGGTATTTACATGTCGGTAAAAACATGCCGGTAAAGACTGGCACCCGCTGTCTGTCAGACTGTGTCGATTGCGACCTACTCCAATATGATCATCATCTCATCTCGGCCTGCTTATATACGTACGTCTCACTATAGAGCACATGTCTCCTTCAGACAGTCTCTCCCACGCGGACTCAGTATGTATTAAATATACTTCACGTTATAAGACGATCTTATTAAAATATTTATCTACTCTCGCATCGTAATATTCGAATTATAAAATTCAAAACGAGTTTATATTTACATACTTTTTAAACACAATACCGAAATATTGAAAAAAATCACATTATCACACTTCTCTTCTAACTAAATAATGTTATAATATAATTTTTTAAACCATTACGATACAGGGCAAATCCAAAAAGTTTATATCAACAAGTTTTGATTCCAATATTCACTTGTCTGTGGCAGTGCCCGCTTTAGCGCATGCGCGCACATGCCGCACATGCGCAGTAATGTACTGGGTTTTACCGCCATTCCGTTCATAGGTTGTTATTTTTAACCCCCGTGTTGTACGAATTTTCGTGAGAACATTTTGTTTTTGCTTAAAAATGTCTGATATCAGTGAATGCGAAGAAGATTTGACTCCGCCCGATATTTTAGATGCGGCGAAGGAAATGACTCATAATTTACTAGCAAAGTGAAGGTCCTAGTATAAGTTCTGGTTGCAATGCAGGTAATTCTTCACCAGCAGGTAATGGTTCACATGATAGAAGATTTAATATATGAACGTAGATAAAATATTGTATGCAACTGTACGCAATTAGGCCTTATAATGGACCCCTATTGCGATACAGTTGCATAAATAGCTATTTTCTAAGTTTTTAATGAGACGAAAACAACCTCAAATTCAAATATCTTCGAGCCATCAAACCCCGGTCTTCTCGTATGCTCTAACCAGTGGTCCTTCCAAACACAAACCCTCGAGCCATTAATCCTTGGTTTCCTCGTGTGCCTTAACTAGTGGGTTTTCATATGATTTAACCAGTGGTCCTTCCAGACGATCATGCACCCTCGAGGAATTAAACCACGGTCTTTTCGTATGCCTTAACCTGTAGTCCTTTCAGACGAACCCACACCCTTGAGCCATCAAACCGCGATCTTCTCGCATGCCTTACTTAATCAGTGGTCCTTCCAGACATCCACACACCCTCGGGCCATTAAATCCCCCTCTTTTCGTATGATTTAACCAGTGGTCCTTCCTGACAAACACAAACCCTCGAGGCATTTAACAGCGGTTTTTTCGTATGCCTTAACTTGTGGTCCTTTCAGACGAACACACACCCTCGGGTCATTAAATTACCGTCTTTTCGTATGATTTTACCAGTGGTCCTTCCAGACGATCATACACCCTCGAGGCATTAAACCGCGGTCTTCTCGTATGTCTTAACCTGTGGTCCTTCCAGACGACCACACGCCTTTGGGCCATTGAACTCCCGTCTTTTCGTATGATTTAACCAGTGGTCCTTTCAGACGAATACACACCCTCGAGCCATCAAACCGCGATCTTCTCGCATGCCTTATTAAACCAGTGGTCCTTACATATGAACACACACCCTCGGGTCATTAAATTCCCGTCTTTTCGTATGATTTAACCAGTGGTCCTTCCAGACGAACATAAACCCTCGAGCCATCAAACCGCGGTCTTCTCGTATGCCTTAATCAGTGGTCCTTCTAGACGAACAATTAACCCTATTATACCCCGGTCTTCTCGTATGCTTTAACAAATAGTCTTTCCAAACGAGCACCCATTAAATCTCCGTCTTCTCGTATGCCTTAACCAGTACATACACACACCCTCGTGCCATCTTAAACCACCGTCTTCTGCATATTTAACCCGTGGTCCTTCCAGACGGCGAGGGCGAGCTGTCCCCCGAGGGCGTGAAGCGCAGCAAGTCCGAGCTGGTGCTGCGCCGCGCGCCGCCCGAAGACCTGGAGCCGCTCTCCGCCGACGAGAGGGAGCTGTTCCGGAACAAGAGGATCAGGTAATGCTGGCTTGCTGTTCATCAGGCAGACTCCTTAAACTAGAAATTCTAAAACAAATGCCGTCTTGTTTTTGATTTGCGTCAGCTTTATCTTCATGCGGCCCTGATTTGCAATAGAATGAACAACTATATTCTAGTTGCTTTGACAATTTCTCAAGCATTAATTTTATTTTATTAATTTTTTGCAGTAAAACAGTGTGAAGTGTTTGATTTGTGCCTTTTTTTAAGTGTTTTTAATTCACATATGTTTAGCAAGAAAAAAAATTATTTTTTATGTCCCTCTTTTCATCAATGTCACGCGTTATGTTTGTAAATTTTACCATTTGATCTTTAACAACGGATATTTCTTTTCTTTTATCGAATTGGCATCTAAAAATAAATTGTCTAGTTGTTTCTAACAATGAACTGAACCGTTTGTAGAAAAACGGAAATCAAGAAAACACGGTAACAAAGAAAGCACTGATAGACTCAAAAAATTAACTTGCAATTTATCTTCGTGCGACCCAGTGTGCAATAGAATGTACACAATAACTTCAAGGGAATTAGGAATCTATGACAATGTAACAATGTGTTTTACACCATAGCAGTTTGACGGCAATTTGGATTTATTCTCGAAACAATTAGATTCTAATTGCTTTGTCAAAATATTTCAAAATATTTATACGGTTGGTTTGAGGAGGTTAAACATGTAAGTTTTGATTATAACTATAAAATGTTCATTGTTCCAGCCTTAGTTTGAGCTTGGATCCGCTAGCGTCCCCAAACTCCAGCCTGCCCACCGACGAGACGTTCCACACGGCGACCTCGTCCCCGCCCCCGCTGCCCTCCTCGCCGGCGACCCCCGCGACCCCAGCGACCCCGGCCACCCCGGCCACCCCGTCGGCCGAGGAGGTGTCCGCGCTGCCGAGCGAAGCCCCCACGCCCAGCTTCCGGCTCGGGCCGGTGCCGGATGACAGCGATGATATGTCCAGCACGGAAGATTATCATAAGGTTTGTTTTAATGGACACGGATTGATTACTATACAAGGTGATCTTAGCCTCTGGACAAATAATGAAATCATGGATAAGACTGAGACTTAGCAATATCTTAAAACAGTTATTTGCTTAGTTAGACAAGAAAAAAAAAGTATGAAATCAGATCATCCAAATACACAGGCTGCTCCAAAGTGAGTTAGTTTTTCGGTAAATATTAGACTTGTTGTTATGATACTTTAGAGTTTGGTTTTAAATATCTTGCTAAGCCAGTAAGTAGTATTCGTATTTGTCCAGAGGCTAAGGTAACGCTGTATAATGTCTATGATACATTGATGTTTGTATATAATATATGATGGCTTTGTTGAGTTTCCAAACCGGTGGTCGATTTTTGACATTCACAAATGCTTGTCACAGACTAAATTGAAAAAATATATTTTGAGTCTGTTTTTGATTTTCCTCGTACCTACTTTGAAAAGCCGGCTTAAATTGTGTATTTGTATACAAATATAGTCAGCCAAATAAACGTTTACCATGTTTTATGGCAGTTTCTACGTCAGAATAGAAAAATGACGCTGATTGTCACTTCGACCTGTAAGTGAAAATAACTTTAAAAATATTTAGGCTTTTGATATTTTAAGTCTTAAAAAATCTAAAATTTAAACGTAACCTTTAAGTCATATCTCTGACATTCAACTTTGATGGTGGTACTGGGTGGTAAAGAAAGTTCTTGGATGACTACATTTGCTCATATTTCAAAACGCAATATTTATTTTAAATTTTATTGCAGCCAAGAATAGTGGAGGGACAGTCCTCCAGCTCAGTGGAACGGTCCCCGGAGGAGAGGCACCAGCGGGCAAAGTTTCGCAGAAAGATATGTGAGTGTCTTTGCATGAGATACTAATTTGAAGGTCGCTTCCATTAGGCGTGATAATGGCCAAACGCAAGTTTAGAAAAAAAGGTTGAAATTTAAGTTGAATTTTGTTGGTATGGTATCCAAGGGTGACAGTCTTTCCCGGCCCGGATAACACAGGCATGGAAATACCGGCCCTGAAATCAGAAATATTTGATTGTTATTTATTTGTTTTTCATCTCTCCTATTCGGAAAGTTTAATTTTCATAGATAGATAGCCGGGTGGAAAATTGCATTTTCATCTCTAGGGTAGAAAATATATATTTTTTTTAATTTTATGACTAGCCACGGCATCGATGAGTTACGTTAATGACATTTTTTTTTCATGTTTCGGCATGGCCATCTAGATGCACGTTAATTTATTATTATTCTCATTTATTTGTAGTATTTTAGTTTCCTCACAGTTGAAATGAAAAGTAGAGTGTCTAACTCGGGCGAAATAACCCATTTCCCCTCGAACTATTGGCGCTCTCACTTCGTTCGAGCGCCAGGAATGTCTCGCGTGAAATGGGTCACTTTCCACCCTTGGTTATCAATCTACTATTGTTTATTTGTGTTTTTTGTGTCTCCAGCGGACGGCAAGGGCGGGCGGCGGCAGGTGACAGAGGCGGAGGCGCTGCGCGCGATGCAGCGGCTGTGCGCGCGCATCGCCTCGCAGAAGATGCTCGTCATATCCTCCCTCGAGAACGATTGCTCTAAGGAGGAGCTCAACCGACAAATCGCCGTTAGTATCGTACCTCTCTTTACTTAGTACTCTAAGAGCCTTATCACAATGGCGATTTGGGGAAGATTTTATTTTTAAGTTTTGGCTATACTTTTCGATTAAGCCGAATAAAAAAAAGTAAATGATAGAGGCAGTTGCTATTCCTAAAAAAACTACTACTGAATTGATACTATTAATACGGACGAGTTGAATGCGAGGTGAGCAGCGAGTTCGGCACGAGGGTGCAAGGAATTGGCTGCGTGGTAGGACCTTGTGCAAGGTCCGCCCGGATTGCTACCACCATCTTGCTCGCTAATCCTGCCGTGAAGCAACAGTGCTTGCACTGTTGTTTTCGGCGTGGAGAGTAAGACAGCCGGTGTAATTATTGGCACTTGAGGTATCCCATCTTAGGCCTCTAGGTTGGCAACGCATCTGAAATACCCCGGGCGTTACAGATGCTTATGGGCGGTGGTGATCTCTTACCATCAGGAGACTCACTTAGTTTGCTCGTTTACCATCCAGTCCAATAAAAAAAAAAACAACCTGAAATATCCTCATCAACTTATTCTTCCAGGTGCTCCAAGAGCTGCAAAAGAAATACGTTCGCCTCGAGATGGCGCTGCAGTACTCGTTCTTTGACAACGGCACCAGCAACGGCCGGATGACAGTGACGCCGATACAGGAGACGCCCTCTCTCACTCTGTCGGAGAGCGACATGCTGCCCGAACCGCGGTCGAATGACCCTCTCAATGACAGGTACCTTTTAGGGCTCCGTGTGCAGCGAGAGGTTGAAAGAACCTTTGTTGGAACACTTTGGTTTCCGTCTGTCTGTCAAGACCCTTTTGCTTAGTTATCGAGTTGAAATTTATATGAAATATTTAGGGATTTTTTGCAATTGTAATAAATTGATATCCGTGTTTCGCCTTCAAAAGATAAAACCTGCGGAAAGTGTGTTTCTTTTCCAAAAACGGTGGAAATCAAAAGGTGCTTAAAACTTAATGTCAAGCGAGAAAAGTTCTGTCACCCTAGTGAAAAAGGGGTTAATTCTACAAAAATTACACAGCTATTTTCTATTTTATGTGTAAAAGGGTTTAAGTCGAAATTAGCTATTCAACTTCTACAGAATTAACCCCTTTTTCACTAGCGCCCCAGAGTTAACATTTGCTTACTTGTACGTACATAATATTCTTTCAACTCAATGATACCCAAAAAAGTTTTCATATGTTTGCGGCGCTTTATATTATAGTATTTTTTTTG
This sequence comes from Choristoneura rosaceana, assembly GCA_037349165.1. NCBI lineage: Eukaryota > Metazoa > Arthropoda > Insecta > Lepidoptera > Tortricidae > Choristoneura > Choristoneura rosaceana. The sequence continues at coordinate 653,582 of JAZBNJ010000052.1, forward strand.
AAAGGTTCTAAAATTTTTGTTTTATGTATCAGCAGAATGTCTGCTCGAGCGAAATCTCAAAATTGACGTAGTGCAATTGGTGTAACATGCTTGGCGCAGATAGCCCAAAGATGCAAGTGTCGGTGAACCCGAAATATTACAGTCCTCTAATCTAAGCGTTTGGTGTGACAGGCTAAAAGAGGGCGACACGGAGGTGGAGGCGTCGGACAACGTGTCCACCTCCAACGACGAGACGGCGGAGCCGTGGGACGGGGTCGACGACCCGCTGCGCCGCGCCGCGCGTGCGCCGCCCGACCCTGAGTCTAATGGGAACGAGCTCATCATCGATGAACCGAATGAGGTAATACACTATTCACGCAAAATAAATAATTTGACGACCGGACGGCCGAGTGGTTAGAGAACCTGTCTACGAATCTTGAGGTCCCGGGTTCGAATCCCGGCCGGAGCAGATATTTGTATGAATAATAAGAATGTTTGTTCTCGGGTCTTGGATGTTTAATTTGTATTTAAGTATGTATTTATCTATATAAGTATGTTTATCCGTTACCTAGTGTCCATAGTACAAGCTTTGCTTAGTTTGGGACTAGGTCAATTGGTGTCAAGTGTCCCATGATATTATTATTATTAAATATACGTAGCATTAGGACCAATCAACTATTTTACCGACACTTTGGGCGTCTCCTTCGTTACCAAAATTGTCTCTGGCGTTACCAAAAAATCGTACTTCCAACAAGATATTTCACGGTTTAATAGGTTGAACTTACGTAAAATGGCATGTATTCATATACACAGTCTATTAAATTACAGAAAAAACATGTTTACTTACAAAAAACTGCAATTGTTTAAAAAATGTCGCGGACAGATTAGTGTCGGTAAAAAAGTTGATTGGCCCATAAACGTAGCTATCATAAGGTTAAGATCGCGGGATCGCGGTGGATGCGGAAAGCACAAGACCGGTCTGAGTGGAGAGCCTTGGGGAGGGCTATGTCCAACAGTGGACGTCTTTCGGCTGACTTGATGATGATGGCGGGTGAGCAAAGTAATTGTTTCAGTTCATTCCTAAGTATATGTCGTTATAAAAATTAGCTTGCGACGCGGCTTCGGTATCGTTACAGAATTCCTTATCTCCTGAGCTTAAGACTTTGGGCTACACGTCAGCCTGTCAGGCAGTCAGCAATACTGTACTTTTATTTTAGTAATATTATTTTGTTACAGGATACCACGATATCGGCTGGTCTTATGCCTCCTATTGACTTCAGTAAGTTTTTATTTTTAAATTGTAGTCATATTATTGCACATGCATAATCTCATGATCAGTCAGTGTTTCACTCATAGACGTTACGACTTCCTGTTAAAAATTTCATTCCTCCTGGAACCCCTGGTACTCAATTGAGGAAATAAAAAAAATTTGAACTTTACTTGATTCCCGTTAGGTTCAAATTGTCAAAACAAAAATTTTACGTCGGAGCTCAGGAGGTTAAAATACAAACTTTTTTGCTGACTATACTTTTTGTTGAGTCGTCCAACTTTCATATCAAATTTCAAGTCAATCCGACCACTGGAAGTAGAAAGAAAATTAACTCGCGAGATTTGACCCAAAAAACAGGGCAAAATAAAAGCTTGTATACATATAATAAACTGCTTAATTCGTACATGCGTAAGTTAAGTTGAATGTTTCTACATAGAGTGATTCTTATCTAATATGTTCAAAACACGTTTAGTGGAACTTCAGAATGGCTGTACACATACCTAAGATTGGTTTTTGGAGTATTTTTGTATTTATTATTTCAACTATAAATTTTGTGACTTTTACGGTCATCGCGTAAAACCTATATCGAAAATACAAAAAATCGAAAAACCAGAAAAATAGACCAGTGGGTCCAGTGGTGGTGTAGCGGTATAGCATGCGTCACGGAATTCAAGGCCTGGGTTCGATTCCCAGCGCTGGTCTATTTTTCTGGTTTTTCTGTGCATGTATATTTCAGTTTGTATTTTCGATACACATAACTATGTTTTTCATTAGGCCAAGTGGTGTCAGTGCCGGGTTGGGTGACGCGCGGCGCGGGCGCATCCACGCACCACGAATACGAGGTGCGGATAAAACTGGGCAACCAGCGCTGGGCGCTGCTCCGCCGCTACCGCCGCTTCCGGGACCTGTACCTCGCCATGCGACGACAGTACGGACCTAAGGTATGAGGCTTACGCTTGGTACTTTTTACTGCTAGTTCCCATATGCCGCTAAAGAGTGGAATGTGTGGTGGGACTAAGTAGTTCTGTAATAATAGCCATATATGGGCGAAATTTTGCTAGTCAAAATACCATAACGGGACTTATCACGCTATCTTTACAAGTAATATTTACCTCGACGTTTCGGCAACGTTTCAGTGACGTGTGATAAGTCCTGTTATGGTATTTTGACTATGAGTGAGAATCACGAAAGTTTAAAATGTTCGAAATTATGTTTTCAAGAATCCAACCCCAATTATATCCTAGGTACGAAGAGCCTAGACCTAGTACATATTATTGCTAGTTCCCACTAACGTCCAAACTTAATGATTTGTAAAGGAACTTTAGGTAAATCTGTGTACCTTGGCATGCGATGTCACTACGGGTTCAAAGTATGAGTACGACCCTGTTTTTCGTGTACACGCCCATAGAAGCTCCTGTCAGTTTCTATGGGCGTGTATACAAAAAACATCGCCGGTATTTCCATGTCGGTGCCATCCGGGCCGGGAAAGAGTGTTACCACTGTATATATTATTATATAAGCTAAAGCAGTATGGAAGCTACGAACAAATCGATCGAAACGAATACACTCACACAGACGCGCGCTCTACACGGCCCCTAAGGGGGTCTCGTGGTACTGCTCGATCGATCGAGCTTCCATACTGCTTTAGCTTATAAAGCCCCTTGCAAAAAAACGAGCACCTATGGTTTTTCAGATTTTTGGGCATTGAAGCTCAGAAAGTAAGCTTTCATGCATATAAAATACAAAAACCATAGGTACCCGTTTTTTTTTTGCAAGGGGGTTTATATATACTGTGGTGTCACCCTTCACCCGATGACGTTAACGTGTTCGGTGTCAGGTGGGCACGATCCCGTTCCCGCCGCGCCAGCTGTGGCAGTCTGAAGCAGTTGCGCGCGCGCGGCGCGGCGCGCTGGAGGCGTTCCTGCGGCGGCTGCTGGCGGTGTGCGCGGCCGACGCGCGCTGCCCGCTGCACGCGGCGCCGCTCACGCCGCACGCGCTCGTCAGCTTCTCGCCGTTCTTCAGGCGGGTGAGTGCCGGCTCCCCTTGTACCAACAGCGTCAAAGTCTGAGGCGGCCCACTGGGGACGTTCCTCCGGCGGCTGCTGGCGGTGTGCGCGGCCGACGCGCGCTGCCCGCTGCACGCGGCGCCGCTCACGCCGCACGCGCTCGTCAGCTTCTCGCCGTTCTTCCGGCGGGTGAGTGCCGGCTCCCCTTGTACCAACAGCGTCAAAGTCTGAGGCGGCCCACTGGGGACGTTCCTCCGGCGGCTGCTGGCGGTGTGCGCGGCCGACGCGCGCTGCCCGCTGCACGCGGCGCCGCTCACGCCGCACGCGCTCGTCAGCTTCTCGCCGTTCTTCCGGCGGGTGAGTGCCGGCTCCCCTTGTACCAACAGCGTCAAAGTCTGAGGCGGCCCACTGGGGACGTTCCTCCGGCGGCTGCTGGCGGTGTGCGCGGCCGACGCGCGCTGCCCGCTGCACGCGGCGCCGCTCACGCCGCACGCGCTCGTCAGCTTCTCGCCGTTCTTCCGGCGGGTGAGTGCCGGCTCCCCTTGTACCAACAGCGTCAAAGTCTGAGGCGGCCCACTGGGGACGTTCCTCCGGCGGCTGCTGGCGGTGTGCGCGGCCGACGCGCGCTGCCCGCTGCACGCGGCGCCGCTCACGCCGCACGCGCTCGTCAGCTTCTCGCCGTTCTTCAGGCGGGTGAGTGCCGGCTCCACTTGTGCACCGTGTTGTTTTTGTTTGCCATTAACTTGAGAACATTTACCCCCTTATTCATAAAACTTAACAAGCCTATGTTAACTAACAAATGCTTTGTCCCTTTCTAACAAATACAAATGTCGAAGTGACAGATAAGGACAAACGAATTTTAGCGACATTTTAACTAAAATAGGTTTGATTGTCGTTTATGAATAAGGGGGTTAGATTCGGAGACATTAGTAACCTAACTCTTGCAATTTAATCAAGCAAAAATGAAATTAAATTAAATTAAATTAAATAAAGAAATGAAATAATGAAAGAAATGAAAAATAAAAATATTGAAATGAATAATGAAATGAAGTATTAAGATAATTATGCGCAGTTGACTAGGTTAAAAGTTTGTAATTTTCGACGTTTTTTTTAATGTTCGTAACTAAAAAGTTTTTAACACACACATATTTAGCAAAAGAATATTTTAGAAAGATTTTAAATAGTTCGAGCTTTTTGCGGGGTAGAATCAAGAATAAGGAAATTTGTTTAACAACTTAATCAAATCATCGACGTAGCTCGAAGAATATGCAAGTTGAATCAGTAATGAACAGACTATATCGTTTGAAGAACAAATAACCATTAGAAAAGATACGAGTATGTTCTCGATTGGTAACTATCAATCTGGACATGCAATGTTGACTGACTAGAGCCGGACATATAAGTGACATGTGTGCGTTCGTGTGTAAAAAAATAGCACAGAACATCGTGATGAAAAAAAGGGAGGAATCCCTTCCATTATGAAGTACTAGTTCCTGTGTGTTATCTGTTGATGTGTGTGTTACCAGGGCGTGTTCGAGTCGGGCAAATGCGGCACGGGCTGACCGGCGGCGGAGCTCGCCGCGGCGCGTGCGCTGTGCGCGGGGGCGCTGCGCCTCGCCGCCGCCGCCGCGCTGCTGCTGGCGCACTGCCTGGCGCTGGCGCTGCTGCTGGCTTACCTCTGCTGCCGCCGCCTTAGGCGCAGCTAGCGAGGTAACACTGCGCACAGTTATTGAAATAACACTGACACGGCTAGCGAGGTAACATTGTGACACAGCTAGAGAGGTAACACTAATACAGCTAGCGAGGTAACACTGCCACAGGTGGCTAGGTAACACTGATATAGCTATCGAGGTAACACTGAGACAGCTAGCTGGGTAACACTGCGACACAGCTAGCGAGATAACACTGTGACACAGCTAGCTAGGTAACACTGCGACATAACTAGCAAGATAACACTGACACAGCTAGCGAGGTAACACTGACACAGCTAGCGAGGTACCACTTTGACACTTTTTTGCTCCAAGACCTTTGGTTACATAGCTAGCTGCGCCACCGCCCAGCCCGAGTCACTGGCTGTCAAAAAAAACCTCCTTTTCCATACAGTACTTATTTACAAATTTCAGACAACGCAGCCCAGTGGGTGAAGACTTTAGATATAGTATTATAATGTAAACGATTTGACATTCTTCTATGCCATACGATTAAATAAATAAATACAAATAACGTGTAAATTATTTTAAATATATTTTCCCGGATAACTCATGTCTTTAATTGAGTTTAGCTCTACATGTTTCGGTAGTTTTGTTCAAAACGTGTAAATTTTTACCAACTTAAAATTGTACTAATCACATTTTTATTTACTCACCATAAACTTACTCTTCCAGAAACTGTCACCAGCAGACCCATACGCGTCCAAGTCGAAGGTCAGTATTGAAAACCATGCGGACCTTCGACTGGGCGCCCCAGCAGCGAGGCAACGCGGCCACAAGGGTGCCTTCTTATCTAATTATACTTTTCTTATCACATTCATAAACATCCAAATTTAATCAGAGACTTTGTATGATACAGTCGCATTCGCCGTCTCTGTTCTCTTTCTTCGTACAGTTTGGGGGAAAGAATGATGATGTGATGTCATTTAGACTGTATTATCGGAGGTGTAAAATTGAATTTGGAATTTTCACTTTTGTTTGTTTTCATGATTTCACGGTATGTTATAGCTTTAGTTTGTGCGTTTCTGCACGGTATCAAAATGAGTTATGAGGGCAGGTTATAAATTAAAGATTTAAAAAATAATGTTCGCTTATCATTAGTGATGTGGCGTTAAAAATGTACGTCTGTGCATAAGGATAGCGGTCCGTATATCGCACACATCACTGATCATAAACAAAAACTTGTTTTGAATGTATACACCGTGTTTTTCTCGATTTCCGTTAATTTTGACAGACAGCTCGGTCATTGATAGAAACTTCCTGGTACTCGTAATTAACTTTTAACCAAATATAAAAAAAAAAACATTTTTTTTGCTTACATACAATAATTGCACAGTAAAGGTCAAATTGTACGATTCACTTTAAAAAAATCTTCAATAAAAAAGAATCATCTTATTTTTTACTTCTACTTTAAACAGTAAGATCTAGGTCACTAGTGTCTTGGAGAAATTAGCTTCATTTGACCTGTTGAGTGTTCCCTTAAAGTTAGAGCAATCAAAAAGAACACGGTGTATATGTATTTTTTTTACAATATCTTTTTAACCTGTCCAAATACCGTGTGTCGCTGTATCATTCCAGGATCGTCCTTAAATTGATTATATGTTTTATATTTACTCAATTTATCGTTCTTATACTGCTAAGGCATAGCAATACTCAAGTGTCTGTATATTTTGTGCAATTTACTTTAAGCGTATAAGTCTTCCTATTTGTGTGTTTGAGGTTATAATGTTACAAATATCCTTTCATCACTACGATCAAAAAAGTTTTTTTTATCACTTGAGGACATCCAATTTCCGTTCAATATTGAACCTAACGTCCTAGACGATAGAGTTCGGTTTACCTATAAGCACCCAAAGTATGAGAAGTATATTTTTGCACGCGGCGAGCTCCGAGAATGTTCAATCTCTGCGATGTTAAGTAATTAATAGATAGATATAAGTAGTTATTATTAAATTTGAAACTGGCTGGGTTTAGCACAGGTCAAAACTATAGTTAAAAAAGTTGTTCTATACACCTACTTATTTATTAATAAACTAATAGCTAAACTAAAGTAAAAAAAAATGTTAAGACATTTCTAGAATTGTGAGGCAGCTATTCTACGTGAAGTTGTATGGATGATAAATGGTGGCACACATTGCTAGTAACTTTTATAATTATGTCACATAACTAATAATAACAGAACTAAAATGTATCTTAAGTAAAGGCGCGAAGCTATCTGAATCAAAAGCCTGGCATTTATTATCCCGAACAACTTGTAGTGAAGCATCGTTCCAAATTTGAACTTGTCGTGTTATTCCGCTCACGCTAATAGAAATTAACAAGAGTGAGAAGGACAGCACGATACATACTTCTAATTTCGTAGTGGGGTAAGACTAGCGAGTCCCGGCAGTAGCAATGTAAAACAAACCTCGTTCTGGCAACCCCAAAAATCAGGGCAGCAAACAGCAATGTAAGTCAAAATGCGACAAATTTTAAGATAGTAATAAAGATACTGTGCTAAACCTATCGCTATCTCTTGCTCGTAAGACTCACGGCGAGAAGACCTGAGAATTCTTGAGAAGCGTTCTCGCGTTCAGAGGCCTTATTGTATCACCACTTCTTTCTGTCACACGGTGTAGAATGTGGTTAGAAAAAGATAGCGTTAGATAATACCTACGGCCGCTAATTGGCAATGATCGGCACAGACGGTGCAAGGTGAGGTCAATGACTTCAGTCTTTATGCTAATATGGATGTCCCGGGATTCGAGTTTTAAAAAGAAATCTTTGACATATGATTTTAGTAAGTATATGAAAAGTCCGTAAAACAAGTCAAAGTGGTGGAGATAAACACTGAACAAATAATTATAAATCATAATATGCGAGTTGATACGCTACGAAAATTGGTTGAAATGCCTATCGTTCGATTATAAATGGATGGCTTTAACTGATTGTATGAATAGTACTATTTTCCATCTCTTTCGCGCCAGGTTGAACTGTGCGTTTTGTCATACACTCAAACACGAAAACAATAAAAAAGTGAACATTAAGCCAATTTGGCGGATAAAAGCCAAAGGGTTTAGTAGCACATTTAACATGGATACAAAATAATAAAAAGTGAAACTTAATGTTTTACATTCAAATAAAAATAATTTATTCGTTCAATTATTTAATATTTAAACATCTGTTTATATTTATATATACACACTAGATAAATAATTAATTTATTCAAATTCAATACAAATTATACATGTCAAGTTATTAAAATACACACTAGATGGAATTACTATTCCGAACAACAACACGGCATTATAATCATGTCCATGTTAAGATTTCTACTCTGAATCCCGCGCTGTTGTACCGTCCGTGCCGTTCACTGATGATTTTACCTTGACAAGTTCGTATGTGACACTCGGTGGCACCTTGTCGCAGGGAATCTCTGCTGTCTGTGTATGTCTGTCTGCTGTGCGACAGGGTTCTACCAAGTGACACGCACAAGCTTGTCAAGAGTCTCGCCGAGAGTCTGCAGAGAGCATGAATTTAGTTATAATGAAACTAATGTTGATTCTTTAGTTAGGATATTGTAAATGTGATATTTTCTATTACTTTCGACCATGGATTAATTTTGTTGGACGTCAATTTTACAATAAGACTAGTTAACTCCCGCGAGTACGCGCGGGAAGCTTTTAATAGTTTAAGTAACTTCAATAATTTAATAAATAAAATTTACAACATAATTCGTTCCGTGTATATATTTGCATTAACTTGAATAATTAAAATATCAAACAGGGTGCGGCTTTACTATGGACATTGATGTTTAGAAATATATATTATATATTTTTTCATGTAGTGTATCTATATTTCACTATTGCAGCTTCAACTCTCGTCTGCCGCCAGAAGTCTTGGATGTAGACTCCCAAATTTTTTTTAAGTTTTATTAGGCATAGACAAAAAATCAATAAGAGCTATTCTCAACTAGAATCTATTGGTAGAATACAGTGTTCACGTTTTCACACTCTCTTATAGCTATCTCCAATTTATAAGATCCTGGTTGTCACAAGATATAAAGTGTATATATGTAGAAGTTCTCCTATTATACTATAGTATGTTTATATCATAAGTAATACCTGATCAGTGTATTTTAATGTTATTGAGTGCCTTAAGTTCGGCTCTGTACATTTTAAAGTATGAAATGTCCATAGCAAAGTCTAAATCAATTGTAAGGCCTTGCGTATATCATACAAATTATATCAATTTAAATGAAAGTAGTATTTTTGTATATAGCATAGTATTCATATGGCTTATAATGACTACTATATCAGTTGAATTTTTCTCTATGACCCCAAAATACATAGTTATTATGCATAGCTATGGTTGTGATATAAGTGTATTTTTTTATGATTTATTAGCACAAATGCTGATTTAGTGATGGATTTAATTTTCTATATTTTGTTAATTATCTTTATACAGTAGTACCTGCTTGATGCGCTTAGTATAAGGAGGAATATATTTTTTCTTTTAATCACTAGATACGGTTTAAAAATACTTTAATACAAAAGAGGTAGATATGTCACTATTTTACGAACATTATAAAAAAAAAGTTCATAATTCTGATCTTCTAATCTACCGATGTAACATCACTCTAATTTTTTATTATATCTGAATTTAAAATGATAAAAGAACTTCTGTACATAATTTTCTCAGCTCTTTTATTTGTCTACCTCTTTTTTGTTTCTCTTCGGCGGCTCGCGAAGGCATCGCTTCTATGAGCTTTTCCATGTAAAGCCAATACGCATGCGTGCTAAAGCATCGTGAGTCGCACAAACTTTCGTTTTCAGTAAGTTTAAAACAATTTCTAAAAGTGCGGCCACATCTAGTCGCTCGATGCTCGTTTCCAGCGTCAAATATGGTCACAAAGCTGAGCTTTACCACTGAAAAAAAAAAACTGCTCTTTTTTGTTTTCATTCACTCTGATTTTTTTTGTACCACTGCCACGACTGCCACTAAAGGAGGTTAAGAAATCAGCTTCCAAGACCAAGATCTCCTGCAAGCAGCCATTTTGACGCTGCTGTTCGAAATTCAAAATGGGCTCACGTGACGCTACAAATGAGCGTTGAGCGGCTCCATGTGGCCGCAGCTTTAAAGAACGCCACCCAGAGAGTAGAAAAATGGCCTTCGTAGTTAGAACCAGTAAATGATCTTGTTAGGAGTTATGAATTCCGTGTATCTGTCTGTTGGTCTGTCATCTGATTCAAATAGAAATAAGGAAAGGGCAATGAAGACTCTAACGCTACACGGAATTATGTTAAAGCTTATTAAAAGTGTTAAATTAACGAGTTTCTGTGACAGCGGGGATATTACGAAATTCGAAGTTCGTGTCGTTCCGTCCCTCTGACACTTATACTATTCAATACGAAAGTGACAGAGACGGAACGATACGAACTTCGATTTTCAGAGTAGGCCCTCTGGTTAGAGATCGTGAGGCGTGTGACAGCTTTGATTTGGATATTGAATCAAATTGGTGGTTGGTTGGTTGGTTGGGTTAAATCAAAATGGTGCGAAGGTCATCAATGAACTAAAACAATTTGCTCACCTGCGACCTTTATGATAGCTTTATGCAAGAAATGTGTGTTCAATGTTCATGCGGCTCCTCCACCACACTAAGAACACACACAAATCACACAAACCCATCTATCACTACACTCGCGCGTTTCGAACTCAACCAGAGCCCATCTTCAGAACAACAGAACCGTTCACTATGCTACCAAATATCACGTTTGTGATTGGTTGAACTAAATGAGCCAATCGCAAGAAAGACTAACATCAAACGGGCTTCCCGATACTAACGCCATCTAGCGAATCCCGCCTGTCAATAAACCCTCATTAGCAAGTTTTGACAGAACGAACTTTTTTCTAACAAGCCGAAGACATTTGAATTCTTCCATGTAAAAATTAGTCCCGTGTAGTGTTAGAGATTGTCATAATATTTTACAATTAGAAATGTGTTAATAATTTATTTTTAGTACAAATTTCGCACTGTAAGCCATTTTTTTTAATGTATTTTGGTGTTTTTTTTTTTTGTTAAAGGCAGGATTACATTGCACGAGACACCTAGTTGCCTGCATTTAAAACCTTGGCGGCATAAAACGGCTGTATAGTTATTGTATAAACATTCTAGACTAGATCTAAGCTAAGCTTACGCGACCAATATACGACTGTAAGAATAATATACTTGTTTTATATGATATTCATAGTTATATTAAGTATCACATACTTATTTACTCATATTTTCACATTAAGATTGAAGGTGTCTCGTACTAAAAGTATTATTTTATTTAGTTCAATGAATGTAGGTATTATAACACCAAAATTAAAACTAATTGTAATTACCGAGTTAATAATCAATTTTAATGATAAAAAGTGGATATTTATTTTAATATGTAGGAGCAGAATTTATAGTAATTTATGATAGATTGTCCATTAGGATAAACTGATGATTCATTAATTCATTCGTAAATTAACATTGGAGTATATTTTTGGATGCGTGTGGGTTCACTTTATAGATTTATAATTCCACATACCGTAAAGGATCTATCATACGCTCATAAATGGATAAGGCTGACGAGCGTTTTGCCCGCCTGTTCCAGTGTGTTATGAATATTGATGCATACAATTACTATTTGCGTCAACTTCTGATACAATTAGTTTCTCTTTGAAGTGAAGTATTCATCCGTATATTAGTAGAAACGGTCCATCGTTCGTATGCATCAATATTCGTAACACACTGGAACGGGCGGGCAAAACGCTTGAGCCGTACCCAAATAAGACCCTGCAAGGTACTAGTGACTTTTTAACACGTTCGGCTCCGGCAACGACCCACTAAGCTCTTAGGCCTACGCATATCCCACAGCAGTCACTTCTATGCCACTGACACGTATACGTGTCACAGACGTAATACATTTCGGTGCCAGTGACACGTCTGTGATTTTTTAGTTTTTACTCCTATGCCGTAACATGAATGTCGTGGCAAAATAATTCATACCTCCTAAAGGCTGGCATAGCGTATCGGTTTAGCGAAACGGTGTCGAAGCCGAATGCGATCCACTAAGCTCTTACGCTAGCCATAGCGCATATCCCACAGTAGTCACAAATACGTGTCACTGGCATAGGAGTAAGAACTAATAAGTCACAGACTGTGTCACTCGGGCCGAACGGGTTATTAACATACAGCTGTCAAATTTAATAGTCTCTTCTTAGTTAAAGCCGATCAGATCAGGACTCAGAACTGATATACTCAACGGTAATGTATTTTAAATCTATGGTTCACAAATAAAAAACTACAATATTGATATGTTTTAACACAATGATGTTCAAACACTTTAAACCGTAAGGATTTCACATCAGTTTCCAATGTTTCTATAAAATGTTTATTTTTATGTGTGAAACCTCTCAACAGTAGTAATTCATCAATTTTATAAAAGTGAACCTGCACAGGTAAGCGAATGGTGAAATGCATTGAGATGAGTCGCGGCGTTACGCGTCCGTTGGTGACATCTGCAAGGCTACCACGAAATTCGAAGTTCGTATCGTACCGTCCCGCCTACGCTTATGTTATTTAATACGAGAGTGAGAGGGATGGTACGATACGAACTTCGAATTTTGTGTTTCGGCGTAGCCCTTCAGTATAGTCTCGTCGGCGACACAATTTTAATTATTTGAAACCGTGCGAAGCCTGGACTACTCACTAGCTAAATGCATTCTTTACTTCTGTCCATTGTAAAGGTTGCCTAGAACATTTTGTGCAGTTATAGTGCAAAATGGCATGCATTTTTCCGGGATAAAAAATAGCCTATATGTTACTTTCGGGCCCTTAAACTATCTCTATGCCAAAAATCACGTAACAAACATACTTTCGCATTTATAATATTAGTATTACAGGACTTTATTGCCTAAATATTAAGGTCATGTATAATACATATTTTTTTCACTTTGGCTGTATTCATATCTTTGTCTTTCGGCGAAGAACGTGGCGTGGCGTCACAATAGTACCTGTTTCCGCCACTCTGATGTCAATGTCACCGACGGCCGCGTACTACCGCTATAGTCGGCTATCGCCAGCTATACGAATAGAAAGTTTTCAATTCGAGAGAATTTAGTAAAAATGTTAACCAGCATAATGTAAGAGATTTACTAAGGAGAACAATAAATGCAATGTGTTTTAATAATTATTGGTTTTATTTGTGTACCACTTATTATTAGCTACTAACATGTAAAACATATAACATCGATAAATCAACAAATTGGCACAACTTTTCAAACGAAAATCTTAGTGGAAATGCAATATGATTTGTATTATATTCAGGGACTGTTTCACCATCCATTGATTAGTGTTAACTGCCGGTTAAATGTGATGCTGTCTCCGTCTATTCGAACAAAACAAATAAAGATGGCATCACATTTAACCGTCAGTTAACACTAATCAATGGATGGTGAAACAGCCCCTTACTCTGATAATAATTTTCAATTGTTACAATATTATCAAAGTTTCTTTTACATAGCGTAAAAAGTTAAACTCAAATTGCATCAAATAACAAACTTAGAATATAAAATGAAATCAAAGTGTACAGATACCAATATTTTCAATGAATCCTAACAATAACATCGGCACATCTTAGTCATAATTTTCAAGTCTTTTAACTTAAAACTTGATTAATTTTTTAAATATTACGAATGTAGTGTTCTTTTCTCCGCAATGTACTCTGCATTGTCATCAATCTAGATTATCCATTAGCAAATCATCACCTAAGCGCGCCATCCAAATCAAAGTTCGCATAACAACAAAACTCATTAGCCAAATTGTTCCTATGATGCGGCTGAAACTCGCACAGCTTCAACTCCAGTAACTTTTCCACATGCTCCTTCATGACGGCTCCCGTGCACACCACAATCTTGTCTTTGGCTAGCAGCTTGATGGTTTCTGATGTCTTGGTGATGCACTCTTCGGAGAGGAAGGGGGGGTCAGCGACTACCAAGTCGTAGGAGTGGAGGGAGTCCGGTGGAAGCTTGTCAGGGGTGTTGTAGTCGTAAAAGATGAAGTCTGGGGCGTGGACTTCGAACCGGCGGTCATATTCCAACAGGGATACTGAAATGAAAGTGATGATGAAAGGTTTTTTGCTCCATCCAAAAGCTTACAGAGGGTATAGGGGATGCATGACGCTCGCCTGCGTGAAAAAGTAGAAGAAAGTTTCGCCTTCCAGTGGACAATATGGTTGTTATGGCTGGGGCATTAAGTAAGGCGGCCCCTAAACGTTCAATTATATTGTGCAATATCGCGAATTGTGCAATATTATTGACCGCACAATGATTGACCAAAAGTTTGAGCGAGTTTAATTTTTATTGCACCATATTTTTATATTGCATCGTGTAGGGTCAGTATTGCACAATATTCAATACTATACTGAACACGAAAACATTGTGCAGTTCGTATCATTGTGCAATACAATTGCTCGTTTGGATTCAGAGCGCCTTTCAATCTTATTGTGCAATAAAAAGTATTGTACAATGTTATTGTAGGTCTAGGCGCCGCCTAACACTATTATTTCTCAATTTTACTATTAAATATGAATACAGTCAATTGCAAAAATGTTTATGTGTGAACCGCAGAAACATGTTATAGAGGTGAAACGGGTAGTGGTTTGGCCGGATACCGGATATTCGGCGGGACCGCTGGCCGGATAGCCGGATATTCGGCCTAGTTTTACGTACAAAGCTAATTCGAACATGCGCATGACACTCCGTGCAGGTTGCAACTTGTAGAGTATAATTAATTAACTTAGGGGCTCTCAACACCCATTGCTTAATTTTAACTGACGGATAAATATGATGTCGTTTCTGTTTGTGTTGTTTGAATAGACGCGAGACGGTATCACATTTATCCGTCAGTTAAAATTAATCAATGGGTGGTGAAACAGTCCCTTAGAATAATTAACTGAAGTCAATAATTGATAAATTCAGAAATAAATACCAGTTTTTAATCATATCTATAAGTTTTTTTACCATCCGGTATCCGGCTATGCAATTACATATATGCAATGTATGCAACTATACCAGTATTCGGCCGAATAATAAAATAGTGGCCGAATACCGGATATTGGCCGGGTATCCATTGCATCTCTAATATGTTACCATTACCCAACCTTGTTGGCTCGAAATAAGAGTCTAATGGTTGTTTTCCACCAGCGAGACGAGGCGAAATTTAAAATTTGTATGCATTCTCGCGCGCCCGCCGAGAGAATTCCATTCTCGTCTTGACTCATATATCTGAACCATTGGTAAGTTCATATTTTGCATACAAACGAAATACTAACTACATTATGTCACATTCCATTCTATTCCTACATTATGCTTATCTTGGACTTCATATTAAGTCACTGTCTGAGGGGACTCTAATGGTACTAGTACCATACCTGAGGCGCGGTTTCCGAGCTGCCTCTTGATGGGCACAAACAGCGTGGGGCAGGACAGCAGCGCCACGCGGCCGCCGCCCGCCACGCTGCGGTCCGCGGCCCGCACTAGCGCCTGCACTGTCGCCTCGTCGTACCAGAATTGGCTTAGTTGCTGGAACCACGAAATTTTACTTTAATTATTTTTCCTTACATTGTCAATGTTCAATATTATGAGCATCTTAAATTGAGTACTTTTTGATGTTTTGAACTTAACAAAAGCAGTAGGTTAGCAATTTGGTAGAATTTTTTGAGGGCTGGTCTTATTTTTCTGGTTTTTCTGTGCATCTATATTTCAGTTTGTATTATCGATATGGGTTTTATGGGATGACCGTAAAAGTAACAAAAATTTACAGTTGAAATAAAAAAATACAAAAAGATTCCAATATTACAAATGATATGGTTGAAAGATATTTACCCAGTTCTCATCAAAGAGTATATTCTCCTTGAGTTGGTCTTGAGCCTGCAGCTTGTCAAATATCTTCTGCCGCTTTTCCTGCTCAGCGTAGAACTCTTGCAGTGCGGCAAATGTGTCCGCCGAGAGTGTGGGGACATCGTCATCATCATCCATTTGAACTATAAAAATGTAAATAATAGTTAAAATAACTGCCATAAACCGGGACTACTTTAAGAAATTATGGGGCTATTTTGATAGTTTTAAAATGGTTATAAATTGGTTATAAAAATGCAAATACAGGTATATGTTATACCTACTAGGAGGGCTCAAACACCATGTTACTTACTGATGTATCATTACCCAATAAACAATTTATTTATTATTTATTAAATATTCATAGATCTATTGAGCAAATGAAGTAAAAAGTTAGATAATTTATAAAGGTACATATTCCACTGCCACAGATGGTATAAAAAAAGGACATAGCGTAAAAACTGTTTTCCAAAGTAGCTTGTGCATTTTAAAGTAACACCTATATGGTGTTTGAAACGAAAACAAATAAAACAGCATATGTGATATGTTTTTTAATTTGTTTATTTTATTTTAGATGATGTCACAAATGAATAGTTTCTTTCTGTATTCTACTAAGTCTGTAACTAAATCCATATACCTAATACCATTATTTAAACTCTAGTAGTGCATTTTTTTTTTTTATGGTATAGGGGGCAAACGAGCAGACGGATCGCCTGATGGTGAGCGATTACATTATTAAAAGACACCAAAGGACCAGAGACCTGATGTTGTGATACACAGGTTGTATCTAGTTTAGGCACCAGTGAATCAATTACATCCCTCCTAGGGTTTATTATATAAGGGGTAATTCAAGTATTACGTAAGCACGGAAGGGGGGTGGGGGGTCTTTGTTTTGCTTATTTTTGATGGCATGGGGGCCAGGGGGTCTAGATGGTGCTTACATCAGCAATATTTATTTATTATTTCTTGTTTTTTTTTGCAATAACAATAAAGATTTAAAATATATACCAATGTTTACATAAGCATAGGGGGGAGGGAGTAGGGTTTTAATGACTTTCGCTGACAAGGGGGAGGGAGGGGTTAAAATTACTAATATTCTGCTTACGTAATACTTGAACGACCCCTAAGCTCTCATACTGTAGCATAGTGGTGGAAAAAATAAGTAGACTTATTCTCACTAAAATGTATCAAATAGATGAGACCGCATTGCTCTCGCATGCAAGTAAACATATTCAAATACCATGGAATTCCGCAAACAACGGAACTTCTAAGTTTAACGACTGTGTAAAAACTTGTTTACGCGAAATAACTTCACACTATGTCATAAAATGCAAAACCGGCGTACGGTCAGCAGCAAACGTCGCGAATCCAGAGCGCTGGACCGAAACAACTCGCGTTGTAATCCCGAAAACGAGATAAACAACGGTTTGTTTGTTTATTTCCTAGTGCATTCCTTCCGGCATTACCTAACTGGCCTCGATGTGTGGTCGCAATAAACATTGCATTACGTGAAATAAGTCAAACGGACGAGAACGGTGCATGCGTGTGACAGTTAAAAATAGGTTAGTTCTGTCTGCGCCGCACGCAAGCGAGCTTGCGCTGAGTTTAAACCACGATTAAATATACACTCACCTCAGTTGTTGTGTTAAAATGTGATGGGCAAGATGTGCAATGAATTTATAAAGGTTCGTAACCAGTTATTTATTTGTTTACGCTGTTATCTTACGAAAAATATGCAAATTCGATATAGATTTCGCTTTCGTTTATAGTATAGCTTTTGACAGATGTCAATACGGTGATACCATATCAAATTCCTAATTTCTACTATTTGTCGCCAGGCTTAAAACGTAATGGAATCCGAAATACTCGAAGTGCTGCCTCTACATAATTACCCTGAATTCTTGAAAGAAACCTGCGATTTGATAAATGATGAGTGGCCCCGCGGTGAAACCGCCAGGATGATGTCCTTACAAGCTTCGTGTGACAACCTACCGACCAGTTTTATTTTAGTTAAAGATAGAAAACAAGTATTAGGCCATTGTAAACTCACCGCTATACCCAGTATTCCAGAAAGCTGCTTTATAGAAACCGTAGTGATAAGTAAAGCTTTGCGCGGAAAGAAATTAGGTACTTATTTAATGAGACACATTGAAAATTACTGTAAAAATGTGCTTCAGTTGAAGATGTTGCATTTGTCAACGAAAGGGCAGGAAGAGTTCTACGCGAAGTTGAATTACGAGACTTGCGCGCCGGTGTCTATTTATGGAGGATATTTGCCGGCCAATTCTAAACTTAGACCTAGTAGCCATACTATTGAAAATTCAGTGCCAGAAAGGACGAGCGTGGCGACGAATGGTGCGCCACCGCCACCACCGCTCCCACCGACCAACGAAATTGCTTGGAACAATAATAATAACAATATAAAAACTAGTAAGACCTATATGTTTAAGTATTTGTAGTGTTTAGCTTTTCATGATGTTTTGATACCTTGTTGAAATAAAACCCGTATTAAAAATAACACTTTATTTTTACTTAAAACTTTGCTTTCTCTATGTACTCGACGGCGCGCTGTCGTATTTGCTCGGCTTGCGCGGCGTCGCCGGCTCGCTCTTCAACTTCCGCCCATTTATTGAAAAGCACTTTAATTTTTCGGGCTGGCAACTTCTGTGACGTCATGCGCTCCATTACTTGCCTGTGAACAAATAATACATTATGTCTTAAAGGCGGTAAATAGGTAATTACCAACGAGAGTCTATTAGAGACCCGAAGTCGAAGAAAGGGCTTTAATGAGTCGATGTTCGTAATTCCAGTACCACCCGCGCGACATACAATGTTTTTCATCACAATTATGAGTAAAATTGAATATTTGTAGAAGAAAAACTATTATTTTTACAGACTACACATGTATAAATACACGGTGATAATAAAAATCCCAATCATAATCTGCACTGTGCTGTTATACCCAACAGTGGGACGTATATACGTGATGATGAGAAGATGGCAGCACTGACCTCACAGCCTGTACATCACCGGTCTTCATCAGCATGTCGACGTAAGTCGCGCATACGTCCACCCTCTGCGGGTAGACGGCGAGCACTTGTTCGAAGAGCGCCTCCGCTCGTTCGCGCTCGCCGTGCGCTCGCTCGAGCAACGCGAACTGGACCAGCACCGACACGTCTGGAAGAAATGTTTTTTAATAATAATAATAATAATAAGAAAATCATTTATTGCCACAGAAAATAAGACTACACAGTAAAAAAAACAACAATTTCACGTGATTAGGTGGCAATGGACTCAGGCTCAGCATAAGCTGTGAGCGAAAGGAACTTTACGGTTCCGCACCCAAAGGGTGCCAACGGAAACCTATTAGAGACTCCACTGTCTGTCCGTCCGTCTGTCACAGGGCTCTATCTCTTCAGTCGTAATAGTTAGATACTTGAAATTTTCACAAATTATGTATTAGTGTGACCGACACTAATATTAAAAACAGAATAAAATAAATATTTAAGGGGGCTCCCATACAACAAACGTAATTGTTTTACCCGTGCCCAGTGTGCCCAATTGAGTAGGGCCTAGGGGGCCCCAATCCATCGCGGGGCCCCGGGCACCTGCCCAGTGTGCCCAATGGAGAGGGACTACGGGGCCCCAATCCATCGCGGGGCCCTGAGCACGTGCCCAATATGCCCAATGGAGTAGGGACTAGGGGGCCCCAATCCATCGCGGGGCACTGGGCACGTGCACAGTGTTCCCAATGGAATAGGAACTAGGGGGCCCCAATCCATCGCGGGGCCCTGGGCGCGTGCCCAGCGTGCCCACTGTGGAAAAGGGGCCTGATCTCCAAGCTTCCCCGTAACAAACTTACGTTCTTTCTTCTCGAGCACCCCCACAGCTTTCTGCATGACGTGCCGGGCCTTATCCAGCAGCCCCAGCCTGTAGCAGGCGGCGCCACAGAGGGTGTAGTTCCGTGGGTCCCTTTTGTACTTGCGCAGCATGAGGTCCACGAGAGAAGACAGTTCCTGGCTCTTGGCCGTGTCTGCGTATATGTCCAGCAGTTTGGAGTGGATCTTGAAGGTGTCGTTCATTTGGAGCGCGTCTTCTAGGGTCTTCTGCTGGGACTCCTGGATAGGGTTTGGGGAAAATAGTAGTAATAGATTGTACAATACTCAATATTTTATTGCTTTTCCACAATGAAAGCAAACCAAGCCTAAAACAGCCATTTTATCCGAGAAGTTCGTATGGCTATACAAGGTGACCTTAGCCTCTGGACAAATAATGAAACCATGGATAAGACAGATACTTAGCAATATCTTAAAATAGTTATTCGCTTAATTAGACAAGAAAAAAAAATCTATGAAATCAGATCATCCACATACACAGGCTGCTCCAAAGTGATACAGTGAAAACCGTTAGTTTTTCGGTAAATATTGGACTGATTGTTACGATACTTTGCAGTTTGGTTTTAAATATCTTGCTAAGCCAGTAGTATTTGTATTTGTCCAGAGGCTAGGGTCACCCAGTATAGCAACCCGAGCCAGTACGGCGAGGGTGCGATATTATAGTAGAATTTATGACATTTTGGATTTCCACTGTTTAAGTGATATTTGTATGTATATTGTGTGTGTGTAATATTATTTTTTTCATTAATTCATACCTTGGTGCCGAACCGGTTCTCCAGGTTGAGCAAGGCCAGCCACACGTTGAGTTTCTCCTGCTCCTCGCGGAACGAGATCGTGTTCAGCGCCTTGCGGGCCACGGCGCGCGCTTTGTCGATCTCCGTCGCCTGGGGGAAACAGGAAACAATAGGGATGACGACTGGTTTAAAAATATATCATTCTATTTAGTCCGACAGTTAGATTAAGTACTCGTAGATACTCGTGGACCTACCCCCTTATTCATAAAACTTAACAAGCCTATGTTAACTAACAAATGCTTTGTCCCTTTCTAACAAATACAAATGTCGAAGTGACAGATAAGGACAAACGAATTTTAGCGGCATTTTAACTAAAATAGGTTTGATTGTCGTTTATGAATAAGGGGGCTAGTCTTTAGATCTCCTCTTTTTGTGGACGCGTACTCGCAAGACTCAGTCCGCGTTTTGCCCAGTACGTCTCACCTCTAATACTGAAGCTAAAAAAGCAGAGAGCTAGAGAGAGCAGGATAGATAAGAACTTTTCCAATAAAATAAAACAATTATGCACATTATGTGCATGTCCAGCGTAGTTTTACGGTCTTTACTATAGTTTCGCAAAGCACGCCGCAAAAAGGAGAGCAGGCAGGTTACCTTAAGATTGTTTTTTTTGGGATCTTTTTGTTTTTTATTTCAATTTCAATTTTTTTACTTTTACGGTCATCCCGTAAAACCTAAATGGAAAATACAAACTGAAATATGGATGCACAGAAAAACCAGAAAAATAAGACCAGCGCTGGGAATCGAAGCATTCCGTGCCGCGTACTATACCGTTACACCACCGCTGGACAAGCGGTCCAGCGCTGGTCTTATTTTTCCGTTTGTTCTGTGCATCTATATTTAGGTTTGTATTTTCAATTTATGCAGGTTACCTGTAGATGGAAGGCCATGTAAGCGATCCACAGCTGGCTACAGTTGGGGCTGGCGAGCAGCGCGCGCTCGAACTGGTCGCTCGAGCGCGGCTCGGCGTCGCTCGAGGCCGCGCGCCGCTCCAACTCCCGCAACCTCTCCTCCTCCGCGCGAGCCTTGGCGACCTTTTCTGCGGCCGATAGTTTCTTCCGCTTCTTCTTTGGCGCTTCTGCTTCCTGTGAATCGGAGATGTTGCAAAGCTTAGATGAGATATCCTATCCAACTAACATTATAAATGTGAAAGTTTGAGAGTGAGTGAGTGAGTATGTTTGTTACTTCTTTACGCTAAAACGGCTGAAGGGATTTGAATGAAATTTGGCAAAAAGTTAGTTTATAATTTTTTTTTTCACTTTTCACTGGTATTTAAATTTTTATTATATAAACAAACAAATAATATGTAACAATAATTAACAAAAATAAATAATTAAATGAAAAAAAAAAAAAAAAACTATAATTATAATTTGGTTTAAAACATAGGATACTTTTTATCCCGATATTCCTACGGCATAGGATAAAATCTCAAAATAACAACCGTTGGGCTTAGAATCATGAAATTTGGTATGTATGTAGGTAGTTGGACGTCTGGAATATTACATAGGCTACTTTTTATCCTGATGTTCTCATGGGATAGGGATAAAATCTCGAACCAATAACCGCTGGACTTAGATTCATGAAATTTGATATTTTATATATAGCTGGACATCTGGAATAACACATAGGCTTCTTTTTATCCCGATATTCCCACGGGATAGGGATAAAATCTCGAAATAACAACCGCTGGGTTAAGTCATATCATGTGGCAAGGGTGTTTTGATTTAGCATCAATGAAAACCACGATGTAATTTTAGGGAATTCCCATGAGAATGTAATAAAATCCCGGAATTTCAATTCAACTGCCGTATGTAATGATTTATGCGTGCGAAGCCGCGGGTAAACGATAGTCTTCTTAGATAAAGGCCTAAACAAGCCTGCTGCTTCGGGTACAAAATCCGTCGCACACCATTGAGCTATACAATTGTCAAATAGTCTATTTTTTTATAATTAGACTCTGGACTGAATCAGATGCTAATCTAGATGAACATACCTCATCCTCGCTGCTGCTAGACGTATCTTCCTTTGCACTCTTCGCCAAGTTATCAGCATTGTCTGACCAGAACTCTTTAGCGCTCGGCATCTCCAGCGCCGGCTCTAAACTCTCCACCACTTTAATATCTTTACTCTTATCTACAACTTCTTTTACTTCTTCGCCTTTCTTAACTTTTCTTTTCTTTTCTTTATCTTTCTTAGGACTCTCTTTAACCGCTTTTTCAGCATTTTCTTCAATCTTTGCCGCCTTTTTTAACTTCCTTTCTTTCTTTTTCTGTATGATTTCTTTTACCTTTTCTTTATCTGTAGTTTCACCTTCAGCTTTTTTAAGAGTTTTCTTTGATTCTGCTTTTAATTTTTGTTTTTCAGCTTTCTTAATTTTCTTTACATATTCAGGGTCTATTTTTCTTAATTGTTCTAGTGCTGTTTTCAGAGCTTCTTCTAATTTCTTCATTCTCTCTTCGACAGATAGTCTATCTTGATGCATAGCTGTGTGGTATTTCTTGTTTTCGGCCGTCAATCCGTTTTCCTCTAAACTAAGTATTTTCTTATTAATTTTTTCTATCCTTTTTATTCTGCATTTAATTGAAGTTTGTAAAGCTGCAATACGCTTCTTCCATTCTTTACTTCTGTTACAATCTGACAAATCTATCAGTGCTTTATCTTCAGGCGTCAAAGCTTGATCACTGTCTTCATATATGTCTGTTTCTATAGCGTCACTTTCTTCTGAAACCTCATTTACGCGGTCTTTACCTTCATCTGCATCATCATCAATTTTAATTTTACTTTTTTTGTCTTTCTTTTTGTTTTTGACTTCTGTATCAGCGGTGATGTCGTCAGTTTTTAGTTTTTTCTTGGGAGCTTCATTGTCATCTGTTTCCTTTCTACGTTTTATAACTTCGTCACGCTTTTTCTGAAAACCAAAAGCAAAGGTCATTACATTTTTATCTTTTCATAGACGATTTAATGGAAATTGGACTGTGGCAAGATTTTCGCAGTGTTTTAGCACACAACTCACCGCAGGCCAGAATGGCGGAGTGGCCAGGGTACCAAGCATCCTCTTCTTCTCCGTATCCACTTGCAAGATGGTGCAGTTAACCTGGAATATAATCAAGCTTTAAACATAACATACGCAAATAGGAAAACTATTTTCTCGTACAGATAGCGTTAGAAAACTGTGAGAGTAATTACGCTAATTTAACAAAAATACTAAAAGAAACTAAAATGGAAAGAACTAGTTCAGTAGTCTAGAACGCTGCTAATTTAAACTTCAACAGTCCAGATAAAAAACAGTGCAATGCGACAGGCTTAAAACAAGTGAGCGACTATAATATGTCCGTAATAGAAGCAACAGAGCTTTTTAACTAGGTTTTAAGACCCGTTTTACTAGTTATTGAATACTTTATGACAAATATCTCTGACGCCGTCTCTCTTTGTCTTGTTCACGGCATCACATGTATCTGCCACATGGAATAGATATATAAAATACAAGAAGTTCCAACATCTGCAATCCTCCCGGTGTTGCTTTCACATCAAGGCCAATTTTCCTTTGTAAGTATCTCAAAGTTTGTCAATTGTGTTTTGGCTCTTTTATTTTGTACAATAAAGAGATTACATACATACGTACAAGGACAAGCAAATAGTATTAGCGATTTCGTATGGAAATTCACTAATACTGTTATTTTTCAATTTGTTATGTTAACTTTTAAGTAAGCTTAATTTGTATATATTAAATTGTATAATATGTTGGTACGCTATCGCATTGGATGTTCTGCAATGATGGTGTAATGTTATTTCTTTCCATCCAACGGTGTAAGACGGTGACAGAAAGGGATGGTGAAAGCTAAATAAGACCTTTGGTGACTTTTTTGTTTAACACCGTATATCATCAACTAGAACGGTACTCACGATCTGTCCGAGATGGAACGCGTCCCTTAGGTTGTCGGGCGGCGGGCGCGCCACCTCGCCGCGCGGGACGTAAGCCACTACATCCCCGAAGAAGCTCACCAGCAGGAAGTCCTTGATGAACTGGATACAACATTACAATCCATAAACAAGGTGCATATAGAGTACATTTCAATACAATCTGACAATTTTCTACACATTTAAGACGCCCTAACGTGGGCTAATGTCCCTGTTGTTGTGATTATCATCTAAAAGGAATCAAAAAGAATAATAGTCACATCACAAAGCCTTAGGCACTCCCGTGTTCATATTAGTAGGCTGGAAGTGTCTACAGGATTGTCAGATTCTATTGAAATGGAGTTTAGGTTAAGGTATACTGTAGGCGACAGGCTACCAACCTGTCACTATTGTACCGCATTGTCAAACTTAAAACCTGAAATTTTGTGGACGTGCTACAGCTGATATGATGATGGACCAATGTCACCGGAATAATTCAAAATTATTTATTTTCAACTTTTGTTTTAAAACTAGTGTTGAATCCTCCTTTTAAGTGAAGCACTTGTATTAGGAGGAATTCGCTCTTTCATACAAGTTGTTCCAAAGTCAAAAATAATAACTAATAATAGTTCTTAAGATAGTGAATGCGACTGTTACAAAGCATTTCAATAAAGTAACCTACACAGTTTACATATTAAGTAACAAACAAAATTGTTTTACCTCACTACTTAATGCGCTAAACCTTTACAAAGCTTAAGAAATCAAGAAATTAGAGGACAAAAGTATAATCAAATTCCTCGCAGTCCCTCACCTTAACAACGCCCGTGTATGCCTTCCCAACTTCGGCCTCCTCATACGCGGCGAGCGCCACCAGCTCAGGATTCAGCAGCGTCGGCTTCAGCGTCAGATGGAGCGTTGACTTGCACGGGTCCACCGTCAACACGCGCGCCGTCACCTCCTGCCCCTCCTGGCAACGGTCAAGTGGAAAGATCGGTGAGAAGTATGAAAATCGAATCATCTGTAGAGTACATTACAAAAAGTCCGAAATATTAAGTTAAATCGTATACACGCAATGGGGAATGTCTGAAAAATTTAGAAACGCTTAAAACTTTTTATATCAACAGGAATAACCTTTCTAATAAACAGAAAAAATATCAATTAATTTAAAAAAATTAAAGAGTTTTCTATACCGCCAAATTACGACAGTACGCTCGGTTACGGGTGTCCAGAATATGTCTTCTTTGACTCGATCGTTTTGACAGGTGACACTCTTTACCGGGCCTTATTCGGTACTGGCATAGAAATACCGACCCTGATTTTCATGTACACGCCAATAGAAACTGACATGAGCTTGGTAGAATCGAACCTTGAATTTAAAGCCCAATGGTCCTAGGCGCCCTGTATCCTTTTATGGCCGTCTCTACGGTATACCTTTACTTGCCCGAATTTCATTTGCCCGAATTTCATGTGCTATAATATACAACCGTCATAATGTGGTTTTCTATAAATTCATTTTCACTACTCATTTTTACCATATTAATCAAATGACAGAATCTTTGTTTCCCATAATATTAATTTCAATAATTCCATTTTTCATTATCATTGTAAGCCATAAGTATCACATGCCATAATATCGTTTGGACGTCAAGAGGATATACTGATAAATCCCATACGTCAAACAAGCCTTTGAATCAGGTAAATTTTAATCACATAGATTAGGTTAGGTTAGAATTGCGATACTTGATTCGTGCGAGCGAGCGAAGCGAGCGAGCAAGACGGTTCGGAGCAGAAGCGACTAGGATAGGTTAGGTTCAGAAGGCTATCGATGTTAGGTATTTTTTATAGCAGTCCGGATAATAAAGATAATACATAGATTAGTAATAGAGAAAAGCCATTTTAATCAATCATAATCCAAATAAACACTATTTAGTATGGCGTTTGAATATTCTATTAAATAATATTATTGCACTTAATAATATGGAAAACAATACGTATTGCATTCGTATCATTATGGCATTAAAGTTTCGGGAAAATAAGAATATATCAAATAAATTTTCTAGTAAACGAAACATTCGAGAAAATGAAGTTTCGGGCATGTGAAGTTCGGGATACTGAAATTATGGGATATAACTTTCGGTCAAACAATAGACAACCCTTCTCTACACAAACCTTGTACTTCTTCTTGGTGATTTTTGTGGTGGTGGCTTTCTTCGGGTCGATGTATACACCGGCGTCCGTGAGATGCGTATGCGGCACAAATCCTGCACCAAATAAGTGTGACAAACTTACATCCTACAATATTAGAAATGTGGAGCTTTGTCTTTTTGTTTTTACAAGCATTTATTTACCTTGCATTGTATAGTAAACTATAGAAGCCGTAATACGTTATCTACTATATAAAAATAAGTCGGGTTTTCCTTCCTGACGCTATAACTCCAGAACGCAAGAAAAGATTTCAAAGGTTTTGCATTCGTTGGAAAGGTCTCGGGCTCCGTGAGGTTTATAACAAATAAAATTCAGGAAAAATTTAAAAAGAAAAGCGGGAAAATATTTTTTCACATACAGCGCCATTTGGTGGCGAAACGGAGTTCGCCAGGTTTGCTAGTACATTATATAATATAGAAGCCGTGGTGGCCTAAAAGACGGATGGTTTTTTTTTGTTTATTCGACTGAATGGAAAACGAGCAAGTGGGTCTCCTGATGGTAAGAGATCACCACCGCCCATAAACATCTGCAACACCAAGGGTATTGCAGATACGTTGCCAACCTAGAGGCCTAAGATAGGATACCTCAAGTGTCAGTAATTTCACCGGCTGTCTTACTCTCCACGCCGAAACAACAGTGCAAGCACTATGCAGCTTCACGGCAGGATTAGCGAACAAGATGGTAGCAATCCGGGCGGACCTTGCACAAGGTCCTACCACCTGCGTAGTAAAGTAGTGTTGAGTTGGCCTCACCTCTGAGCCTCCCCAGCGTGACGGTGAGCATGGTGTCGGCGACCCGGAGCACGCGGCCCGCCACCAGCTGCCCGGGCCGCAGCTCCTCCAGGCTGAAGTAGCGCTCCTCCAGGACTGAGCTCTCATCAGACACGTGGTACACGTAGTTGGCCTCACCTCTGAGCCTCCCCAGCGTGACGGTGAGCATGGTGTCGGCGACCCGGAGCACGCGGCCCGCCACCAGCTGCCCGGGCCGCAGCTCCTCCAGGCTGAAGTAGCGCTCCTCCAGGACTGAGCTCTCATCAGACACGTGGTACACGTAGTTGGCCTCACCTCTGAGCCTCCCCAGCGTGACGGTGAGCATGGTGTCGGCGACCCGGAGCACGCGGCCCGCCACCAGCTGCCCGGGCCGCAGCTCCTCCAGGCTGAAGTAGCGCTCCTCCAGGACTGAGCTCTCATCAGACACGTGGTACACGTAGTTGGCCTCACCTCTGAGCCTCCCCAGCGTGACGGTGAGCATGGTGTCGGCGACCCGGAGCACGCGGCCCGCCACCAGCTGCCCGGGCCGCAGCTCCTCCAGGCTGAAGTAGCGTTCCTCCAGCACCGAGGTCTCATCAGACACGTTGTGCGTGCTTCCTGAACCAATAACGATAACATTTGAAAGAGAGAAAGAGAAACATTTATTTACACATATTCGATACACATAAAAATACAATACAATACAATAGCTCTTTATTGGACACCAATACAGTGAGCAGTAGAAAAACACAGGTATATACAAGGAGTTTTTTTAAGGTAAGCAATAGGCTGCCTTATCGCTTCTGGGCGATCTCTTCCAGGCAACCTTTACAATGGACATAAGTAAGGAATAATTACATTAGATGGAAAGAATAAAAATAACATCGAATGGTATAAACTGGGCCCCACTCAGCATAATGCTACGGCAAGCCGCAACGATGTTTTCCAGTGGAATTTCTTAGATCTTTCCCAGAAGCTTTTCTAATAAACTAACCAACAAAAAGTTAGAAACAAGAACCATCGGTAGAAAGCCTGATTTCAAATCAACAAAAACCGCATTCAAATTGGTCCACCCGTTTAAGAGCTACGGTGCCACAGACGACACACAGACAGAGACACACATAGCGGTCAAACTTGTAACACCCCTATTTTTGCGTCAGGGATTAAAAAAAGACTATATTAATCACTATCTTCATGTATGTCTGTTTCTATAGCATCACTTTCTTCTGAAACCTCATTTACGCGGTCTTTACCTTCATCTGCATCATCATCGATCATAATTTTACTTTTATTATCTTTCTTTTTGTTTTTGACTTCTGTATCAGCGGTGATGTCGTGAGTTTTTAGTTTTTTCTTGGGAGTTTCATTGTCATCTGTTTCCTTTCTACGTTTTATAACTTCGTCACGCCTTTTCTGAAAACCAAAAGTAAACGTCATTTTTATCTTTTCATAGACGATTTTTTTTTTATTCGACTGGATGGCAAACGAGCAACTGGGTCTCTTGATGGTAAGAGATCACCACCGCCCATAGACACCTGCAACACCAGGGGGATTGCAGATGCGTTGCCAACCTAGAGGCCTAAGATGGGATACCTCAAGTGCCTGTAATTTCACCGGCTGTCTTACTCTCCACGCCGAAACACAACAGTGCAAGCACTGCTGCTTCACGGCAGGATTAGCGAGTAAGATGGTGGTAGCAATCCGGTCGGACCTTGCACAAGGTCCTACCACCTGCAACACAATTTAATGAAAACAAACTGTGGCAAGATTTTCGTAGTCTTTTAGCACAGAACTCACCGCAGGCCAGAATGGCGGAGTGGCCAGGGTACCGAGCATCCTCTTCTTCTCCGGATCCACGTGCAAGATGGTGCAGTTAACCTGGAATATAATCAAGCTTTAAGCACAACATACGCCAATAGGGCAACTAATTTTATACATCATCAAAACTATTTTCTCATACAGACAACGTCAGATAACTGTGAGTATTTACGCTAATTTATTTATTTATTTATTTATTTATTTATTGTCAAGTCATGTTCATTACAATAAGATGTCACATTAGTAAATTGTATAAGTCGGTCCATGACGCCCTGTAAGGGCACACAACAGCAGTTTATAAGTACTTATTAAATCTAAGATTACATAATTTCAAATACTATATTATATTAATTACTTACACGAAATTATATATTACACTCATACATTAATACATTATAAAGTCATTTGATTGATTGATACTATTCTATGTCAAAGAGCTATCAAATGTAATGATTTAAATAATTATATATAATATGTCATGTCAAATAAAAAATAAAAAAGCATATAAAAAAGTCAGAAATTCGATTATTAGTTATTATTATTAGTTATTCGATTATTAATACTTAATTACTTTACGGTTTCATCATTTAAGAACTCGTTGACAGAATAATAACATTTATTAATTAGGAAGGTTTTTAACTTATTTTTGAATATATTTGTCTGGGATTCTTGCCTAATATATTCTGGAATTTTGTTAGCTATTTGTGTGCATTTGTATTGCGGGCCCTTCCTGAACATTGCCAGATTCGATTTCGGTAATAACAATTTATTTCTGTACTGAGTTCTAGTTGTGCTTATGTCTATTTTAACAAAAATACTAAAAAAATTATAATGGAAAGAACTAGATTAGATTAGATTAGATTATTTATTCATTCAGTATAAAACTACATCATAATTTGTACATGTCAAAGTTATGAGAATTTATACTGAAATTGTCAAGAATACACAAAAGATTAAAATGTCACAAAATGTTCACATACAATTGAAAATAAAAAGCAATAAAATAATTTCAAACAAGTTCTCCGCTCGGGATCGTCATAGTAATATGAATAAAAATAGAATTACAATAAAAATTAAAATAGGTACATAAAATAATTTGAAATTAAAAATGTCAAGTAAAAAACAAAATAAAAATTAAAAATAGAAGTGAAAAGTCAAAAACAAATGTAAAATAATAATGAAGTATTAAAAAACTAAAACTTAATGTCTACAAATTCACTAACAGAGTATAACGGCTTATCCAACAAAAGGTTTCTCAGTTTGCGCCTAAATGCATCATCAGATGGACTAGTCCAGTAGTCTAGAAAGCTGCTAACTTAAACTTCAAAAGTCGAGATAAAAACAGTGCAATGCGACAGGCGAAAAACAAGTGAGTGACTTTGTCCGTAACAGAAGAAACAGAGCTTTTTAACTAGCTTTTAAGGCCCGTTTTACTACTCGTTAAATATTTTGTGACATATATCTGTGACACCGTCTCTCTTTATTTATTTATTTATTAGACATGCCAACAGTACATGAACAAGACATTTAAATAAATCTAAATTATAAGTTATAGCCCCCGCTCATTGCATTGCGCTCTTTGTCTTGTTCACGGCATTACATGTATCTGCCACATGGAATACCTATTCCATGTAGCAGATACCATACCCTAGAATACAGAAGTTCCAAAATCTGCAATCCTCCCGGTGTTGCTTTCACATCAGGGCCAATTTTCCTTTGTAAGTATCTCAAAGTTTGTCAATTGTGTTTTGGTTCTTTGATTTTTTACAACAAAGAGTTTACATTCCTACGTACAAGTACAAGCAAATAGTATTAGCAATTTCGTATGGAAATTCACTAACACTATTAGTTTGCAATTTGTTATGCGATTGAGCCAGAAGCCGTATTGTTTAACGCGCGGACACATGCTGTCGCGTTCGTTATTTCTTTCCATCCAACGGTGTAAGACGGTGACAGAGAGGGATGGTGAAAGCTAAATACGAGGGTCACACTGAAAGTTTCGGGAATAGATAAAAGTATGCAGTTAAATTGGATAAAAGTATTTTTATTGTTCCTCAAAGTATTCGCCCTTATATTTTATGCACTTTTCCATGCGTTTAAACCAGTCTTTAAAGCACTTATTGAACGCTTAAGTAGGGGTCGATAAAATGGCCTTTTAAAGGCGTCCACTGCTTCTTCCAGCGTCTGAAACCGCTGACCAGGCAACTTATCCTTGATTTTGGGGAATGTGAAAAAGTCATTGGGGCTTAAGTCGGGGCTGTATGGAGGATGGTCCAGGAGTTCGACGTTTTTACCGTTCAGATACTCATTTGTTTTCCGAGCGGTGAGGGAGCTGGAATTTTCGTGGTGAAGGACGATGCGGCGATTAGGGTTATTTTTTCGGAGTTAATCAAAGATACTCGGCAAACAAAAAGTTGTGTACCAATTGGCATTAACCGTACTACGATCTTCGAAAGGTATAGTACCTACATGACCCGATTTGGAGACAAACGTGGCCACCATCTTCATGGCCGTGCTGCGAGAGCGAATAACTTTTGTCGGCTTGAGCTCATCTTCGTAGACCCATACTCGAGACTGGTTTTTAGATTCAGGCTCATATGCATATATCCATGATTCGTCACCCGATACGACACTAAAAACTGCATTTGAGCCTCCTCCGTTGAATTTATTCAAAGTTTTGCGGCACCAATTGACACGAGTCGCTTTTTGCTCGTCAGATAATAAATGAGGGATCCAGCGAGAAAACAACTTTTGCACGCCCAATTCTTCCCGTAAAATAATTTGTATCTGACTCATTCTAATACCCAAGCACTCTTGAATTTCTCAGTATGTCACATGCCGGTAATCTTTTATCATTTGACGCACAGCATCAATGTTTTCTTGAGTGACGGCCGAATTTGGTCGACCCTCACGCACATCGTCCGTGAGTGATACACGGTTGCGTTTAAAATCTGAATACCACCTGTATATTGTAGTCTTTGAAGATGCTTCATTACCAAAAACAGCAATCATCCGGTCTCCACATTTTTTTGTGTTAATCCACTTTTAAAATCGTAATAAATCATAGCTCTTAAGTTTTCACGGGACAATTCCATTTTCATCAGCGACTCGACGACTTCAAAAAACCATTGAAACCGAACCATTACTTTTTTTTTCTATGTGGCTAGTGGGTTAAGATACTAAAACTTTAGAGATTATAAAATGGTATAATATGTGCCAAAATTAAGTTTCTAAGTTTTGGATTCCCGAAACTTTCAGTGCAGCCCTCGTAAGACCTTTGGTGACTTTTGTTTAACACCGCATATCATCAACTAGAACGGTACTCACGATCTGTCCGAGATGGAACGCGTCCCTTAGGTTGTCGGGCGGCGGGCGCGCCACCTCGCCGCGCGGGACGTAAGCCACTACATCCCCGAAGAAGCTCACCAGCAGGAAGTCCTTGATGAACTGGATGTAACAGTACAATACATAAACAAGGTGTATAGGTTAAGGTATACTGTAGGCGACAGGCTAGGAACCTGATATAGTTAGTGTTTAGTTTTGTAACTAAGGGACCCTGTACATCCCTGTATTATTATTATTATAATTTTTTCGTTAATCGTATACTGTAGTTTTTAAGTATTTCATTTGTAATTATTTTATTATGAAAAAACCGGCCAAGAGCGTGTCGGACACGCCCAAAATAGGGTTCCGTAGCCATTACGAAAAAATTAAGTACTATTTTTCTAAGGATTTCGTATTTTATACGGAATCTTCCAAGTTTAGGTATATTTTATACCTTATGCTGCTATTTACTCATAAACTACTAATAATTCTCAAGCAAACTTAACCGTTATAGTTTTCCTTGAAAGTT
This sequence comes from Choristoneura rosaceana, assembly GCA_037349165.1. Taxonomy (NCBI): domain Eukaryota; kingdom Metazoa; phylum Arthropoda; class Insecta; order Lepidoptera; family Tortricidae; genus Choristoneura; species Choristoneura rosaceana. Next base: position 686,662 of record JAZBNJ010000052.1, read on the forward strand.
TGTATACTGACTACCATCCTGAATTTTTTCAAATTTTTCCACCCACCGGTTTAGATTTTAGAGGGGGGGGGGACGCTCGATTTTAATGAAAATTTTCACTTTAAAGTTGAATATTTCCCAAACGCTTTACTGAATCGAAAAATTATGTTAGCAAACCCCTAATGGTTTTAAAATACCTATCCAACGATACCCCACACTATAGGGTTGGATGAGAAAAAAAAAATCACCGCCACTTTACGTCTATGGGAGGTACCCTAAAAAAAATTGTTTTTGAATTTTTAATTATACTATTTTGTCGGCATAGTTTACCTATATATCCGTGCAAAATTACAGCTTTCTAGCATTGATAGTCCCTGAGCAAAGCCGCGGACGGACAGACAGACAGACAGACAGACAGACGGACAGACAGACAGACATGGCGAAACTATAAGGGTTCCGTTTTTGCCATTTTGGCTCCGGAACCCTAAAAATGACTTTCTGCCAAATTTCTTGCGGCGCATTCTTCTTGGCAATGATGGTCTATCCGAAAGCGCTGGTAGTTTAAAAAATGACGTGTAAAAGTGCCCATTGCGGCTTATTTACTGAATAAATGATTTGAATTTTGAATTTGATTTGTCACTATTGTACCGTATTGTCAAACTTAAAACCTGAAATTGTGTGGACGTGCCACAGCTGATATGATGGACCAATGTCACCGGATTATTCCAATTCCCCGCAGTCCCTCACCTTAACAACGCCCGTGTACGCCTTCCCGACTTCGGCCTCCTCATACGCGGCGAGCGCCACCAGCTCAGGACTCAGCAGCGTCGGCTTCAGCGTCAGATGGAGCGCCAGCTTGCACGGGTCCACCGTCAACACGCGCGCCGTCACCTCCTGCCCCTCCTAGCAACGGTCAAGTGGAAAGATCGGACTGAATAGTGAAAAATATGAGTCAACTGTAAAGTACATCATAAAGTAAAAAGTGGACGAAATATTAAGTAAAATTGTATACACGCAATGGAGAATGTCTGAAAAATTTAGAAACGCTTAAAACTTTTTATATCAACAGGAACAACCTTTCTAATGAACAGAAAAAATATCAGATTTTTAAGTAGCATCAATTAATTTTAAAAAAATTAAAGAGTTTTCTTTACCGCCAAATTACGACAGTCCGGTCAGCTACGGGTTCTTCCATAGTCCAGAATAAAAAATATTAAAAAATAATTTGTGTCTTCTTTGACTCGATCGTTTTGACAGGTGACACTCTTTACCGGGCCGAATAATACTGACAAGGAAATACCGACCCTGTTTTTCATGTACACGCCCATAAAAACTGCCATGAGCTTGGAAGAATAGAACCTTGAATTTAAAGCCATAGGTCATAGGCGCCCTGTATCCTTTTATGGCCTTCAACACAAACCTTGTACTTCTTCTTGGTGAGTTTTGTGGTGGTGGCTTTCTTCGGGTCGATGTATACACCGGCGTCCGTGAGATGCGTATGCGGCACAAATCCTGCACCAAATAAGTGTGACAAACTTACATCCTACAATATTAGGTATACATTTGGAGTTTTGTGTCTTTTTGTTTTTACAAGCTTTTGTTTAGTTTCACCTGGCTCATTGTCTGTCTGTCATCAAATATTACAAGTTAAATTCGACCAACTTCTAGTACAAGTAGCGGCACGAGAGTTTAGCGCTGAGTGAACCGTGGAAGGGATAGCTGCGCATGGGGGCATGGGCGCGGGGGACGTAATGCGACTGGAAAGCCAATCGGCGCTACGCACGCCCGCCCTTCCCCGTGTGATACCTTACTTTTGACTTCTGCGCAATAACCGTCAGCGCTAAACTTTCGTGCCGCTACTTGTAGTTGGATTGACTTGAAATTTAGTATACTTATGTAAATTTAGCGACAACACAATAATTTGATAGTGACATCTTGGTGGTCCAGCCAGGATCGTCTCCGTTTAGATGACAATGTAAGTTAAGTATATCATCAAAAAGAACTCATATTAAAAATTAAATTTTTAACAAAAACTTTTATGATATAAATGCTTATTATAGCTTATATTGAATGTAGATATTTTGACTTTCAAAGTAAGAAAAGAAATATTTATTAATGACCATACGGAAACAATTGGTAAAAATAAAATAAAAATATGAAATGTCCCAAATCAGCAATCTGAATGTCTTGCAAACAGCGCTAATCTATCTCTGGAACCATTGGGTCATCATAAATAAAAAAAATAAAAAAATAACCCTCCTTTAGAAGTCGGTGTTTTGCAGATGTTTATGGGCGATGGTGATCCTTTACCATCAGGAGAACCACTTCGTTTGCCATCCAGTCGAATAGAAAAAAAGTCGGATAGTAACGATGGGCCTCATGAGGAAGCTCAAAGTCACTCAAAGGGCTATGGAGAGGGGTTTCTCTGCGGGATAGAATCAGAAATGATGATATCCGCAGTAGAACTAAGGTTACTGACACAGCCCGAAGAATTGCGAAACTGAAGTGGCAGTAGGCTGGGCGGGGCACATTGCTCGCAGGACTGATGGCCGATGGGGTCAAAAGTTTCTCGAATGGCGTCCGCGGACCGGGTGACGAGCTGTCGGTAGGCCTCCTACAAGATGGAGCGACGACCTGGCTAAGATCGCGGGATCGCGGTGGATGCGAAAAGCGCAAGACCGGTCTGAGTGGAGAGCCTTGGGGGAGGCCTATGTCCAGCAGTGGACGTCTTTCGGCTGACATGATGATGATGATGATGAGTAAAGTGAAGTAGCTTTGAGTTGGCCTCACCTCTGAGCCTCCCCAGCGTGACGGTGAGCATGGTGTCGGCGACCCGGAGCACGCGGCCCGCCACCAGCTGCCCGGGCCGCAGCTCCTCCAGGCTGAAGTAGCGCTCCTCCAGGACTGAGCTCTCATCAGACACGTGGTACACGTAGTTGGCCTCACCTCTGAGCCTCCCCAGCGTGACGGTGAGCATGGTGTCGGCGACCCGGAGCACGCGGCCCGCCACCAGCTGCCCGGGTCGCAGCTCCTCCAGGCTGAAGTAGCGCTCCTCCAGGACTGAGCTCTCATCAGACACGTGGTACACGTAGTTGGCCTCACCTCTGAGCCTCCCCAGCGTGACGGTGAGCATGGTGTCGGCGACCCGGAGCACGCGGCCCGCCACCAGCTGCCCGGGCCGCAGCTCCTCCAGGCTGAAGTAGCGCTCCTCCAGGACTGAGCTCTCATCAGACACGTGGTACATGTAGTCTGACAGGTTGTATATTAGCACGCGAACGCGGTGCGTGCTTCCTGAACAAATAACGATAACATTTCTTAGATCTTTCTCAGAAGCTTTTCTAATAAAGTAACCAACAAAAACTTGGAAACAAGAACCATCGGTAGAAAGCCTGATTTCAATTTAAAAAAACCGGCCGAGAGCGTGTCGGACGCGCCCGAAATAGAGTTCCGTATCCGTTACGAAAAAATTAAGAAAATATTTTAGGATGATTTCGTATTTTGCACGGAATATTCCAAGTTTATGTATATTTTTTACCTTAGGCTGCTATTTATTCTTGAATTACTAATAATTCTCAAGAAAACTTAACCGCTATAATTTTCCTTGTAAGTTTGACATACTCGTTCTTAATACCATCCTGAATTTTTTAAAATTTTTTCCACCCGCCCGTTTAGATTTTAGAGGGGGGGGACGCTCGATTTTAATGAAAATTTGCACTTTAAAGTTGATTTTTTTGCAAACACATCACTGAATTGAAAAATAGTTTTAGCAACCCCTTAATGGTTTTGAAAGACCTATCCAACGATACCCCACATCACTGCAAGGTTGAATGAGAAAAAAACCACCCCCACTTTACGTTTATGGGAGGTACTCTAAAAAAATTTATTTTTTATTTTTTTATTATACTGTTTTGTCGGCGAACGAAACATGGCGAAACTATAAGGGTTTCGTTTTTGCCATTTTGGTTCCGAAACCCTATGCTTCTATGAACATATTTTCACAATACATACCTATAGGATATGACTTGGCGATAATTTGCTCATCGCTAAGGTCCTCGTCCACTGCGACCCGCTTTATGCTCATGGTGCCCACGCACTTACGGCCCAACTTGAAGTGGATCGAGCGACCCGTGATTTTCAACACCTGCCAAAGTTATCATTGCATTAAGTTATATTTCACTCTTTAAATCTATGCTTAAGGAGCACTATTTGTCATCGTGTAATAATTAGCTTTATTCTAGTTTATTTATTTATTCGTTTATTTAAGTCATATAGATATAAGTTTTTAATGTTGCATGCTAAAACTACCTAGCAAAAAATGATGTTCAATTTTCAAAATGTAACACCTTACTGTACCATTTTTTATGCAAATAAAGATGATTGATTGATTGATTGATTGATTGATTGATTGATATGCGACTGTTTATCCCATTGCCTTTCGGGTATATTCATTTCTTAACAAATACGCGTTAAGAAATGAATAAATGAATATATAATTTATTTTTCTATTTTAACGAGGCTTTAGTACACTAAATGTCTCAGATACATGTTACACTCCCCCTTGTATATACCGAACGTTAGTCTCTAGATGCAAAGGCCTGTCTAATGGACTCCTTTAACGCGCAAATTATTGATCAGAATCCATCAATACCTGTTAGAAAACAATTTTTTTTATTTATTTATTGAGAAACAAACAAACATATATAAACATTAAATTGAAGACAAAGAAATATAAACAGACTTATAGTTCCCTTAATGAGTTTTAATAAAAACCTATAATATATAAATACCTGTGCATCGTCAATGATGTCTCCCTCTTTGAACTTCATCTCCGTCTCCAAATCAGGTAAGGAGGTCTCGAAGATGTTTTTCATCGTGAGGAACGGCGCGTTACGGGTCGGCATCACGTACAGAACGTGAGCCCTTATCTAAATAAAATACATAAAATACAATATTTTATTGTTTGTCAAAAGTTTATAAGACACAATAATAGATTGATAACCAAGGGTGGAAAGTGACCCATTTCACCCGAGATATTTCTACTTCGAGGGGAAATGGGTAATTTCACCCGAGTTAGACACTCTACTTTTCATGTCGACTGTGAGGAAAGTAAAATACTACAAAAAAAATGAGAATATGAATAAATTTACTCTTATTCAATCTCCAACGGTACCTTTTCGACCTGGCCACTTGCCACGGCCGACTATACTTTTTGAACAGGAGAGATGAAAAGAAAATTTCGCAACACAATTCGTCAATAACCTTTGCCTAGAACTAAATTAGAACATAATTTGTTGACTTCTTGAATGCACTACCATGGGCGTACACAGTTGGGGCAGGAAGGACAGCTGTCCCCCCCGGGAAATTGTGTGTTACAATATATTATGCCCCGTTTACCTACGAGTATGAAGAATGATCCCTTGCGGGTGTCTGCCCCACACTCTACATATACCTTGTGTTTCATGTAGGTGTCTTTGTGTAGTGTGTATGATAAAACAAGCGCGGGCGATGTGACCTAAAAATCTGACTTATGTTTATGTGCCACTTGCTTGTTTGCCATCCACTCATATAAAAAAAGAAAAGTTAGTTTGTTACCTTCTGGCCGAGCGCCGGCTTCTTCCCCTTGACATTGTCGGCGTGGAACCGCTGGATGTAAGCTGTCATATCGCTGAACACATGGCCTTCGATCCCATTGTCAAGAGGCTGCAGGAAAAAAATTATGTCAAGTTTCTTGTGGCATTTTTGGCAATTAAAGGTTATGTAAAAGCGCTGGTAAATTTCTTAATATCTGTTTGAAAGACAGGAATAGTCAATTTTGCTACTCCTCATCTCGGTCTGGGCAAATGCTCGGTTTGAAGTTACGTAGTTCGGGCGCCGTTATTAACAAACTTTCACATTTATATATTCATATATTTTTTTTGCACAGCACTTTGAGCACGCAAGCCTGTTATTACTTATTTGCCCCTTGTTTTTATTTATGGTTTATTGAAATTTATTTATTTACACCTAATTTACTTAAAATTAAATCTATCGTATTTTTAATTTTATTTACACATAAGTTCAGTATATTTATGCATAATTCCGTGAGTCACAGACGGTTCTGACGGAATATCAGCGCGGCAGGCGTCTAACGCCTCAGCATTATGCTGAGTCAGCGGCCGTTCCACTTTTGCGAGGACACACAAAATCGTGTATTTTTATTTTGGTATTTCCTTTTTGTTTTGTATGTGTTTGCTGTCTATTTTTTGTTGTTGTTTTGTTTGTTGTATTGTGTGTCTTTGTGAATGTGAATAAATGTCTTTCTTTCTTTTATAATATCACTAGCTTTTACCCGCGGCTCCACTATTCGATCTGGTTGCAAAAGAAAGATTAGTAGGACAGGACTAGGGTACCTTGTCGACGACGAACTCGACGGCGGCGCCGGGCGGCAGCGCGCCGCGCTTGCGCCGCAGCGCCCTCTGGAGCGCCGGCAGCGCCGCGCTCAGCGACACGATGCTGTTGTCGGCGGACACCGTCACCGACTTCACGCATGTCCACGCCAGCACGCCCGTGTCTACCAATAATACCAGTGTATGTCAAAGTCAAAGTTAAAACATCTTACGAATATCAATAATCGCAACTGTCACTTTAAACTTCAATATCTCAAAAACGGCTGCACCGATTTTGATGGACGTGTCTAAGAACCATCGCTAGAAAACCTGCTATCGAATAAAAAAAACCGCATTCAAATCGGTCTACCCGTTTAAGAACTACGGTGTCACAGACAGACACACATCAGTCAAACTTATAACACCCCTCTTAGACCAGTAATTTAATGCAAGGCCAATACCAGTTAAATGTCCAAACCGTAATCATGTACTTGGTGCAAAACTTTTATAACCTTTTTAATTTTGGTTTCGTTCGCGAAACCGTTATTTTTAAACCGGTTTATAAAGGAATATTTCAATAAAGTTCTCGTCAGATTAACCGGTTTAGAACAACAAAAACCGGTTTATTCCGGCGCAGGATAAACATCGCCGCCCGCCGCCGCGCCGGCCGGCCAGCTGTCACTTTGTCGTTTATTTAGGTTATAGTTAAGTTCTTAAAAAAACGTTTGCGTTCTTAAGAAAGTTCGGAGTTAAACCGAAATAAACCGGTATTTACCGCTATTTTATAAACCGGTTCCGAGCCTTGACTTAATGTTAGCCTGGACATTTATCCAACTAAATTACTATTGTATACAATACAGTGCAATTTAGTTCGCCAACTTGAAATTGTAAGTCTACCGCAGCTCTAAAGAAAGAAGTCATACCTAGTTCGATGTCAGGGTTGGCGTCCCCTTTGGGCAGGAAGGCCCTGGTGTGAGGCACCCCAATGTCCATGACATATCCGTGATCTTCCACAGACGACACTGCAGCCTGCAGTATGTCACCTGTAAATATTGATGGTTAAATTATAAAGTGTTGGGAAATTCTGTGAAGAAATCGCTAATCCAGCAGAATATTGAGACAATTGCTTTTTAAGAGTGTTTCTACTTGCTGAGCTAGCAATGTTGCATTTTTGTTAGTTTCTCTCGATTATTCCATAAAAATTTAATGAAAATTAAAAATGTTGTCTGACAGAAAACTTCTTAATATATATGATTGGTTTTTTGGAATCTTTTTGTACTTTTTATTTTAATTCCAAATTTTTTTTTTTACGCTAGGTCACTGCTTAAGTGGCGAAGTAAACAGATTGAGATATATTGCATAGGGAAATTCGTGTCTGTGCTGTTGACCAGCAGTGGTGTAGCGGTATAGCACGCGGCACGGAATGCCGAGGACCTGGGTTCGATTCCCAGTGTTGGTCTTATTTTTCTTGTTTTTCTGTGCATCTGTTTCGGTTTGTATTTTCAATCTTAATATATAAGTTAATGTGTCTAATCATTGGAATAGACCACCACCAGCAGTCAGCGGTGGTGTAGCGGTATAGCACGCGGCACAGAATGCCGAGAACCTGGGTTAGATTCCTAGCGCTGGTCATATTTTTCTGGCTTTTCTGTGCATCTATATTTCAGTTTGTATTTTCGATAAAACAAATAAAGACAGTATCACATTTAACCGTCAGTTAACACTAATCAATGGATGGTGAAACAGCCCCTTATTATGCTAAAAAAAATCTATTTTACTGCACTCACCTTTCTGTAGATCGCTATGCGTCCTCCCAGAGTTAACATGCTGTGGCATCGCAGACAGCATCACCTCGGTCCCTGCCTCCAGCACCTGCAGGGCTACATACTGCCCCGGACGGAACATGGCTGGCAGCTCACGAACTTGTTCTCTCTGGGAAACATACCGTTTATAATAATAACTAGGTTTATTTGATTTTAATTTCTTAAGCCTTACATTTTAGATGGGAAAATAAATATTATAGCTATTAAAAGCGTAACCGTGGTAACAATAATTAAGCTTTAGAAAAATATCCCTTATATTCTGAAAATGTACATTACTAATAAATAAGAAATTATATAAAAAAACAATATTAATAAGTAATTCACAAAAGGGTCATAAAGTGTAATGAAATTAATAATGTATAATAGTAATTTTAATATCATTAAAATTCTACCAAAAACAAAATTGCCATGCTAAAATTAGAATTAAATCATAGAAAAATAACAATGATGAACAGTAAAAAAATTGAAATATAATAAAAATTAAATTTTTACTGCCATATGTGTGTGTGTTTGTATGTCTTCCTTTGCTATCCTTAAGTAAAACCAACAAGTGAGTATGGGGAGAGACTGCCTATGCGATCCATCCCATAAACTCACAGTTGTATGCCTATACTTTACCTAGGTTATTTAACTAAAGAAAGCCCTAAGCCTGTTTTGTAAGTTTTTCTCAATAAACCTTTTAAATAGTCTTCCTGGTGCTTCATTCACCCTACAAATCTTATTAAAAACCGCAGTTCCATACCTCATCATTGACATAGGCCTCCAGCACCTTGTTGTAGGGCTCGCTGATGTGGCACGCCATCACACTGCCCTGCAGCTTGCTTGGCAGAGACACCACCAGCTTGGTCTCCATTGTGCGGGACACGCGACCCAGTATGTTCAAACCAGGCTTCAATGTCTGTGGCAAAAAACCAGAGATTAAATTTCCCTGATCACTAAAATTACTATTTTTTTACCAACAGGACCCTAGTTAAACTTATTTTTTTTGTTTTTGGCAACCGGTCGCTTTAGGATAGCAACCACTACTGCCAATGACTCCTGACAGCAGCAAAGGTGTAAATTTTGATCATGAAACTACCGTGAGACTCACTCATATTAAATTATATTGACCGGATTACTCACGTCTTAAATCGAGTTTAGCTCGACATGTTTCGGGTTATTTCGAAACCCTTCATCACTGGAGCACGCGACTCGGCGGCTGCCGCAACACGCGCACTACGCGCCACCGCTCTGATCGCGTGACTGTTTAACCGGGATTGTGGTTGGTCGGTACCCCCAAGTTGGAAAACAGTATTAAATACTCGTGCTGCGTCATCGGTTGGTGTGAACGTGCCTTTACGGAACGATGTTGTTAGTGTTGTGTGCTACCCTACATTTGATAGTGACAATAATAATGACGATGAAAATGTGGGTAGTTGTGCGCCTGAGTTAGTTTCGTCGGACAGTCGCGCGATCAGAGCGGTGGCGCGTAGTGCGCGTGTTGCGGCAGCCGCCGAGTCGCGTGCTCCAGTGATGAAGGGTTTCGAAATAACCCGAAACATGTCGAGCTAAACTCGATTTAAGACGTGAGTAATCCGGTCAATATAATTTAATATAAGGTGTAAATTGTGTTTGACCAGTTTTTAACCGACTTCAAAAAAAGGAGGAGGTTATCAATTCGGTTGTATGTTTTTTTTTTGTTTTTTATTTTTTTTTATGTTTGTTACCTCAGAACTCCGTCATTTATGAACCGATTTGAAAATTTTTTTTGCGTTCGTCTAGGAATGCTTTCAATTAGGTCCCATAAGCACCAAATCAGGATCTGATGATTGGATCCTAAGGAAATCGAGGGAACTCTTCAAATGTTGTAGGGACACCTATGGTAATTTTGATATATTTAGTAGTAACTCGTGCATTTGCTCTTGAAAATCATCATTTGGTAAAGTGGAACTGATGATGAAGACCACAGTTGACCATCGGAGTTACTACTCAATAACAAGTATTTCATGGGTTGAATTTCAATTGCTTTAACACAGTTGCTAAGCAATTTATGCTCCTCGGAACACATATGGTGAAATGGAATGGGTGGTGAAGCACACCTCAATAATGAACATCTCTGCATCGGAAATAGCAATTTTTCGTAAAAGGTGATGAGCAGTTGACATTAAACTATTGTATCTTAGATATTTACACTAAAAAGCGTGAAAAAAAAATTTTATAACAAAAAATAGAACCGACTACAAAAAAAGATGAAAATAATTTTCTACCAGTCTGAAGTCGGTGCCTCAGCACGAGCCAGCAGGAGTGGACCTATAATCGTCTACCTCACCTACAACTACACGATTAAATGGCTTCAATCACTCCTGCTGGCTCGTGCTGAGGCACCGACTTCAGACTGGTAGAAAATTATTTTCATGGTTTTTTGTAGTCGGTTCTATTTTTTGTTATAAAATTTTTTAGATATTGGATGCAGTGAAGTGCTCGTTGCGTACCTAAAATAGACATACACAGATATTGAGACAATACAAAACATTAAGACAATACAGGTTGGATCCAAGGGAGAGACAAAGGCGAAAAAAGTTTTAAAACCATACAATGAAGCTAATAACTAAACTACAGGTATTTTTATTACAAAATATAGTAGGTACCTTGTGTCCTATGGAAACAGCACACATTTTATAAGACTGATCAACATCTTTGACCGCTTCGTCCGACAAGTATCCATCGTCATTTTCAGTTCTTTTTTTCTGTTTTTTCTTCTTTCCTTGTCCCTTCTCTGCTGCACCTAAGAACTATAAAGTTTATCATTAGTTTTAAACGTTATTTATTTCTCCAGAATTTTAATGAAGTAGTATAAAACTCACGTTGCTGCTCTGTTTAAAATATGTGACATTGGGCTTTTTACCACCACGAGGAAAGTATTCTTCAGTCATGTTTATTTTGTTTTATTTTACATTTACACGAACAACTTTCTAAAAAATGTACACACTACACTACATACAACACGAGAAACTATGAGGTTAGAACGTGTTGTTACTGCTTGTCTTTAAAGACAATAAGAAATGTCAAAATAATTGCGTTATAAATTTATTCGTAGGTTATGATGCAAATGAACCCTTCTTTATGTCTAGAAAGAGTCAATTTAGATTAAAAATGTAGTTTTTAAGATCAAACGCTTCTGAATGGAATTAATAAATAAAATTAACAATTAATTAATAAAATTTACAACGAATAAATCGCTATTGTTACAAAACAAACTAAACGCAAACGTCAAGTTTAGTAATACCATGCCAAAAAAAGAAAATATATTTCTTTTCTTTATGCGTGATTTTATCGTAGAATAAGAGAAGGAAAATTATGTTTTATTTAATTATAAAATTGTCTTAAATCTAACACATATTAGTCAATATAATTCACGGCCCAGGGTTTGCTTATTGTTTATATTTTTTTGAGCAATTAATTGAATGATCTCTACACTGCAAAAAAGTGTAAAGTATATAGCTTATTTCACTTTCTCATAGCAGAGCGTACGTGGAAGAAAGAGAAAATAAAACTTTCGATTCGATTTAAAATATTTGGGGTATATTTTGACAGCCGGCTGCCGGTCGGTATTTCGGGCATTCATGTCATAATAATTGGTATTTTATTTCATTTCGTAACTTTCGTAGTTTGTGTAGGTACTTCGCTGTAATTTAAATTTGTAAAATAAAATTAGGAAACTGTGCTGACTTAGCAAGATTATTGAACGAGTGGTGAGGTAAGGGATTAAATTACCATAACAAATTGTTTTTCATTGTTACCGTAGGTACTTTTAATATATTCAATTTACACTTGCGTCAATAAATTGATTTCAATTAGAGCTAGGGGCCGTTTTTCCTGCATTATCATAGTGAGTTCTCGATCGGTAAGTTGTGTGCGGATTATCTTCTTTTATCAGTTAAGATAAAGTTCCGTTTTGAAGTGGCTACAAGTTGTTGAACCAGTTTAACCTGTTAATCTGTTTACGCCGCTCACTTGTAACAAGTATTGAATGCTCAGTTGTCGTTTTTGATTTTAGAATACACGCTAAAGATGAAGAAAATTGTAATTTTCGGCTCCACCGGGACAACGGGACTTTGCGCCCTGGAAGCTGCTGTTAAAAAAGGTAAGATTTTTGTATAAGGAAATCTGGACTCGAACTTTTGAGTTCTTCGAATTTCGTGTGCGAAATTGCATTTGTAATTTTCCATGAACTGGTGAAGGAAAACATTGTTTCTTTCATGTTTGTTTGCAATAAAATAGATATCTATCATTCAATGGTGTGTGTGAAGTTCCCAATCAGCTAAGGGCTCTCATGGGAACTCGCGTTTTGAGAGGAGGCCTGTTCCTGGCAGTCAGATGCAAATTTATAGATAGCAGAGATGATGTAGTTTTTGGAAAATTTAGTTATTGGTACATTTTTTTTGCTGATTTTGCTTTTTGTTGTCTGTACTTGCATTGTCATCCTACCTACAAAATATATACTTACATACTAAATTCGAAGTCAATCTGATCACTACAACCAATGACATTTAAACCAGGACGCCAATTGCCGAACAAAATCCCCTTCAAAGAATGTCAGAACTATTGATTTGTTTGCATGACAAATAAAATCATCTCACAAAAAATAATTAAAATAATACGAGACGAAATTTGAACCTAGTCTTTACTCTATTACGGGCGAATTTCGCTAGCGGCAAAACTCCACAACGCTTGACACTTGACAACAACGTACTGAGAAAAAAGAAGGCCAGTTTTACCAAAGTGGCAGGCCAGCATTCTACCAACCTATCTACCTACTATCAACCTACCGATCAACCTATCGACCTAACCTATCCCGGTGATCTGAACCAGTGATTTTAGGCCAGTGATTCAAACTGGCGCTCATTTGGCTCGGACATATTTGGGCGCGCGATTGTGAATCTACAGGTATAATTCATCAAAGACTACAACTGCTTTTGAATTTAACTTAAAAGATTCAACTTGAATAAACTACAAGCATTGAAATATGTACTTTTCTCTTGCTTCAAAGAAGCCAGTTAGAGAACCGAGAGTAGAACCGATGAGAGAAATTCATGTAGCATGTTTTACACTGGTGTTTTTTTTTCAACAGGTCTTGAAGTTCGCACGTTTGTCCGTGACACTGCCAAAATCCCCGCACACCTCAAAGACAAAGTGGAAGTCTTTAAGGGGAACGTTCTAGAGCCAGATTCAGTAAATGATGCTGTTGAAGGCATGGACGGAGTCGTCATCACGCTTGGCACAAGAGACAGTCTGGAGGCTACTTCTGATATGTCAGAAGGCACTAAGAATATTATTGAGGCAATGAGAGCAAAGGGTGTGAAAGTTATGTCAGTGTGTCTGTCAGCATTCCTGTTCTATGAGCCTGACAAGGTTCCTCCGAGGTTCATTGAGCTGACTAAAGACCACAAGAGGATGTATGATGCTTTGAAGGACAGTTATTTGAACTATGTTGCGGTTTTCCCACCTCACATTGCTGGTGAGTATGTTTGCTGAATTTGACCCATTCTTTTTTACCCTATGACCCATGTCTTTACTTCCATTATAAGACATCAGACCATCTGACAACTTTGGTTAGTTTAGGAGTTGCTGATTCACTATAAGGCAACGGATCATAATGCAACAACTCCACAAAAATCTTGCTGTGGGTTACCATGCAGACAAAGCCAGATAAACCATGTTGGTTGCCCCTAGGCAATGTAAGTCTAGGTCCTCTTTCCAGCCATTTGAAGATCATCAGTGCTTTTCAAGTTTAATCAAATTGAATGACAGCATGTGCAAAAAACCAATACTTAATATTACATACAAATTTTTCCACTTTCATTTTTACTGTATCAAAATTTTGTTACTGTGCACCCAGGGGCAACTAACTAATGTGGGGGTCCTAGGCAGTTGTTTACTCTGCCTAGTGGATAATCAGGTCCCCGGTCCTGGGTGTGATTAACGGTCAAACTGTCAAAGCGTCCGCAATCACGCATGTCACTGCATGTACCAAACTTATCTTGCGATTCGCACGAGGCGCGAACGCGAGAACCGAATTAGCTACTCTTGTGGATCGCGGGTGAATCATGCGCGACTGTGGGAAGCTAATGGGGCAGGGCTGATGCATTTAAGCTCCAGGAAAATTAATTAATTAAGGCTGCAATTGATGTTAAAATGGTCGAAATTAGTAACTAGAATGTTCATTGTAATGTCGAAATTTACTGCGTCATGCATTGCTTGACTTTTTCTTGCGAACCTGTATACTTAAATATAAATAGGCTTTCGCAAATCATAATTACTACGGTCGCGGTAAAGTCGCGGACTGATCAAAGCAGTCCGTCAATTGGTAAAATTTTGACTAGAACAATTTTTGGTACAATACAATACAATAATTCTTTATTGCACACCAACACAGTAAGCAGTACAGAAAACACAGGTATATACATAGATATATTTTCTAATGTAAGCTATAGGCGGCCTTATCGCTACAGAGCAAAAAAAATGATAATAAAATAATTCTACCCTAAAAAGCTTTCAAAACTTGCAATTTAAAATACTTAGACTGTAGGTACACTAAATAAATCTGTAGCTACAAAGCATACCTAATATAAAAATTATAAATGTACAAAATAATTTAATTCATATTACAAGACACTTCAATGAGTTCCACTCAACTTTGTTGTGTGATAAAATACCACCATAAATAAAGAGTTGATTACTTTTGAAATAAACGGTAGCACGTTCTTGGTACGTATGCGTGATAAGAGTCAGTGGCATTGAACTTATACTTTAATGACTAGTTACAATTTGTATTGATTACGGTGTCCCTTCTGTCCCTTCGTTGGCCTTGTTTACAAGTAAAAGCTGATTTACATAAAGCTAAGTTACAAGTGATTGCTCGAGCGCCTCAATATCATACTACTGGCATCGTGTAAACCCGTATTTAGGTCGAGTACTGCAGGCACCTACCTACTAGACACTGCATTTGAGTAAAATGGACGCAGATATCTAATCGGCCAATGGTTGGATAACTTCGGTTGAATATCTTTGTAAATATTTTTAACAGAAAATCTTCATTTAAGATGGTGTCATGTTTTGAATAACTATATGAATAACAGCCAATATGGGTAGTTGGCCTCGATTAAAAAATTATTGATCGTAAAGTCGTCACGATTTACTTACTTAGTTTAATTTTAAGAAAAAAAAATCGGTTATAATGTTAAAAAAAAAAGATTTCGCGGCCATTTGGGCCGGGGCCCTCTTGGGATGGGGCCCGTGGCATTTTGGCAGGCCTGCCACCCTATAGTTACGCCACTGGATTCAGGCGTTATTTTGCGAAGGTCTCTCAATGTACTACAAACCTTTTACCTTGCTTCTCTACTAGCACAAGTGAAAGAAAGCTATGTATACAGAAAAGATGTGACCGTATTATACATGTTCTGTGTCACTTATTTTTATTTTTTATTTTTTTTTCGACTGGATGGCAAACGAGCAAGTGGGTCTCCTGGTGGTAAGAGATCACCACTGCCCATAAACATCTGCGACACCAGGGGTATTACAGATGCGTTGCCAACCTAGAGGCCTAAGTTGGAATACCTCAAGTGCCAGTTATTTCACCGGCTGTCTTACTCTCCGCGCCGAAACACAACAGTGCAAGCACTGCTGCTTCACGGCAGGATTAGCGAGCAAGATGGTGGTAGCAATCCGGGCGGACCTTGCACAAGGTCCTACCACCTGCAAATTTATTATAAACTAGCTTATGCCCGCGACTTCGTCTGCGCGGACCTAGGTTATCGCGCGGTGGCGCCCTCTACCGGAATAAAAAGTATTCTATGTTGATCCTCGGGGCTTAAACTATCTCTATACCAAATTTCTTCACAATCGGTTCAGCGGTTTCGACGTGAAAGCGTGACAGACAGTCAGACAGACAGACAAGAGTTACTTTCGCATGTATTGTATACCTAATATTAGTAGGGATTACAGCGTATGTTGCATTAAGTAATCTGTGACGTAGCTATTGCACGTAACAAATACACATACATTCAGTATCTGCGCACACTATGCCGTAGAAACGCGACTGAAGTTACGCAATTGAAATTCGCCGGCATTACGCCTGCAATGCTATTTTAATAACTAGTAACACGTTTGCCGAAGTTACGTCACGTTTTGGCGTTAACCACGGAATAGAAAAAACTAGGCGTTAACAGCCTCGGAATTTAGTTTTAGTTAATGTCAGGTAGTTAGATTGTAGCACGGGATTGTAGTACAGAATATTATATTGTAGGCTAAAATAGGACGTAATTCGAAACGTATTGCGGGTAAATGAAACAACATTGCAGGCGTAATCACACCGAAATTGGGTCGCGTAATTTTGGCAAACTTCTTAGACCTTTGTGGGTATGATTATGGTGCATAAATAAACGTTAAATTACCTACCTACTTTATAAAATTGTTTTGGGTCCACAGATGAGCCCAGCAGGGAGCTTATCATCGAAGTGAATCCTGAGAAGTCTCCCGGCAGAGCCGTCTCAAAGTGGGACCTTGGCTCTTTCTTGGTGGACTCCCTGAGCGAACCCAAATACTACAAGTCTGTCATCGGCATCACCAACGTGCCTAAGGCTTAAAATGCACATAGTATATAGCTAACCCTACAAGTATTATAGCAAAGGTTGTGGTAGGAAGCATAAAAACGATTATTTTAAGATTATAAAAATACTCTTAAGGTATATTTAATACTTTATTATGTTTCAAATAAATATTTTTCTCGTTTACATTTTTTTTTCTTTGCACCTACGGATGCTTGAATATGCGACGAGTGGTGTCTAACACGAGGTAGTTGATGGGAATGAGACGTTTGAAGTCTGTCTGACTGGTGGCGGCGGGAGTGGTCGCAGTGGTGAAGGTAGACTGAGGTTCTACGCTGATGCTGCTAGGGTAGGCAGTGATGCCAGTGCTGTCACTCCGCACAGTTCGAGGACTCCACGGATAGTTCACGCGCAGTTTAGACTCTTCATCCACAATCCCTATGCTGGTGTAACTCTGCAAAGTCCACGAGCTTATCGTATCCTGTGAATCGACATTATGCGTTTTGCCAGCTGGAGTCAAGCTGGTTATATTGAAAGTGGATACGCTGTTTAAACACGTCCATTTCCACGTGTCGTTGCTCAGGGTCAGCAAAGAGGGACTGCGCACTCCTGTGGAGACACTGGACTTCGGGTCGATGGTAAAAGCGGTGAGGGTCAGTGCACTCTCGGTGGACGTGGATTCTGAAGGTGTTGAACTGCACGGCGTGACGTTGGAAACGTGAGTGATGCGAGACTGCCATGATTCTGTGGTCCAAGGAGTCTCGATCATTCCCAAAGTGTCAGAGGTGGTTGCGTAGATAATAGATTCTGCGCCGATAGCTGATGCTGAGTAGGTAGTGCATTCAGAGCAATCGCTCGAGCTGTGGTAGGATCCAGAGTTGTCTAAGCAGGAGGTTTTTATTGTTTCAGTGTAAGGTTCTTCCCTCGGGTAGTGCCCGTCACTCCTGCTTGGTGGTAGTTGGTGTTTGGGGGCAGGAAGATCGGGCAAGGACGACATTTGCTTACGTTGCGATCTTGAGCATCATTCGGAGAGGGTAATTATCCTCCGCCATTATGAGCAGCCAGCGGTATTCCTGGATGGACAGCACGAAGCTTTGCAGGTAGTCAAGTGGGTTCATTTTTCTGTAGGTGAGATGCTCACCTCTGTCAACGGAGTTTGGTTTTTTTGTATTCACATACTTTGTGAAACGATTTCTAACTTGCTTAAGTATCCATAGGTCACTTTTTTGTATAAAACGCTCTTCAATCACGCACGATTATTGTGTGATTGAGTGACATTCAGGAATTTGACAATGACACGCAGAAAATGTTTAAAACACCTACCCTCTTTAAAAAGTTCGACGAAAAGAGGTATGTATTCTATCCATACTAATATTATAAATGTAAAAGTAACTCTGTCTGTCTGTTACGCTTTCACGTCGAAACCGCTGAACCGATTTTGATGAAATTTGGTATAGAGATAGTTTAAGTCCCAAG
Organism: Choristoneura rosaceana; assembly: GCA_037349165.1. Lineage (NCBI taxonomy): Eukaryota > Metazoa > Arthropoda > Insecta > Lepidoptera > Tortricidae > Choristoneura > Choristoneura rosaceana. The sequence goes on from JAZBNJ010000052.1 coordinate 704,890, forward strand.
GATCAACATAGGATACTTTTTATTCCGGTAGAGGGCGCCACCGCGTGATAACCTAGATCCGCGCAGACGAAGTTGCGGGCATAAGCTAGTACTCTATACTTCAAGACGTGATTATAACAAATCTTACCAGAATCTTATCTGCAGTATAACAATTTAAGCTGCAGTGGTTAATAAAAATCAGAAACTTTTTTATTATAGTGTCATATATTTATATCACAATCTAATCATTACAATTAAGACTTATGCATTATATTTACACAGAAAAACTTGGATTCACACTTAAATTGTGAAGATCACAATCCTCACTGGGTCTGAGGGGGAATTACGGCCGTCTGACCCATTCTGAGAGGCCTGTGGCCGGCAGAGGTATATATGTATTGTACCTTGGCAGGAAATGACTAGTACAAATGCACCATGTACAGTCACCTGCATTCATATCTGTCACAAAGTGTGCAAAAATTTATCTTGCACATTGTGCCGGCCCTAGAAATATACTCGTATCAGATATTTATATACGCTTTGTTGTGTGTATCAGATATTGGTGCTGATGCCTGTACCAATATATTGGGCAGTTTGAACTCCTTTTTTTTCTGCTAAATCAAATCACTACGCCATAGCGTTCTCATTGTGTTTTTGATCTTTGAATTGTAACATATCAATGTCCAGTAATGTCCGCCCTAACTCCCCAGTCCTGAAGGCCTTGATCATCATCCTGGCGACTTCGATGAAGTCTGGAACGTCCCGCATGGTCCCGTCGAAGTCACGGGTTCTTCGCACGCGGTTGTACTTCACAGCCCCTGATATTAACACCTGCAATGGAAATCAAAATGTTTATTCTACAAGTAAGCCGCAAAAGGCTTTCTAACATCCCTTTAATCCTACTTCTTACTTCTAACTAGTATTGTCTTTATAATGTCACTTTAAATCATTAATTTTATTTTATTGTAATTGTTAACTAATAAAGTCTTTATAATGTCACTTTAAATCATTAATTTTATTTTATTTTCATTGCTTTATGTGATAATTATGTAAAATTTAGTAATAATTTAAGTTAAATTAATTTATATCATATTTATAATGACAATAAATTTTATTCGTATTTTTTGTGACATACCTACTTATTAATCTTTCTATGCCAGATTTTGCAGAATATGCTTTTGACATTTATTATAATAACCTGTACCTACCATATTCTAAGAAATAAACAATTTCTATTTATAATAATATTGAAGTAGGAAAAAAATTAAATGATTTAGATACAAGCAAGAACTCTACCTTGTTGATATCGTCACAGGGTTCAAGGAGCCCCATGTAGTCGACGTAGTTGAAGCAAGCATGCTTGTTGAGCCAGTACAGCAGGTAGTCAGCGATGGCCTCTTCTCCAACCAAGTGGTCTTGCAGGTTGGCACACAACGCTAGCTTAAGTTCCATCTCAATGTCAGTTACAGAGGGTTCTAGGATACCTGGAACAAGAAATGAAATGTAATCAGAAGAATGTGAATCAATTTATTTTTGAAATCAGGATCAGGATAGAAAATACAACAGATATCTGCCGGACCTCGAACTAGGCAGGAGCCTGTATCTCTGGGCCCTCAGTGTGTTTAATTTAGGCAAAGATTTTTTTTTTAATTAGATAATCAGATTACAAGTTTCATGTTACAAATAGACAAAAGAAAAAGAACTTCCTTAATATTAATAAATAAATTATAATTAAATATTTAGAACATAAAGCTACAGTGAGACTCACTCTTAAGTATTATGGTGCAGTAAATGAAGGAAGTTGTTGTATGGAGACCCAAGCATTAATTCCTCAGTCGATGAAATTTTGCTTGGTTATTGTATAGTATGTGCCGTAACTAAAATATAAAAAATCCAAAAAAAAACACCCAAGTTAGGTATTTATAAGCTAAAAATCTTCACTACTTTTAAAAAACTCGTATCTCGAAATGGATAATTTTTCCGAGTGCACTTTATGACCATTACATCAAGGTTCAATTTCGTTCACGTATTGATTTGAGATACGAGATTTTTTTCAAAGTAGTGACGAAACACAAATCTGTTTATATTAGTAATTTAACGTAATTTCTGCTGGGATATTTTTTTTTTATATTTCATATATTGTTCCAATACGTTACATGAGTATGTCTATGTTGAAGAAAGTTTGAACGGAGCATTTTTTTTTTTTTTTTGGATATTTGTACAATACTCTTTATTTATTGATACTTTATCATACTGTCAAGTTTTTTCGGGCTGAGGAATTACTGTTGGGTCCACTACCTTTATTTACTACATTATTAAATATACTAAGAAAAGCATTTAGAAAAATATAAAAAAGAAGAATGAAACAGAGTGTGAAAGTGGGCTAATTTTTCATAACTTTGGACATTTGGTAAAATTGGACCTTATATCCAAGAAAAGTGCACTGCATTAGGAATCAAAGTTAGGAAAATTATCTATATCAAAATATTACGAGTACATACCAGGAGTATCCAGCATGAATATGTCTGGGTTGCTATTAATTCTGATCTTGGTCAAGACACTCCTGGTAACCCCAGCGACGGCGCCCACGGGCAAGGCGTGCCCAATCCGGAGATTCCTCGACCGAAGCATATTGATCAGCGAAGATTTACCCACATTCGGCACTCCAATTATCATTACATTGTAATCTGACTCTTCACTTCGATTATACCTATTTGAATCCTTAATAAGATCAACCATCAATGGTCTGAGTGTTTTCAAACCGCGGCAACCCTGATCTTTACTATTTGTAAACACTATGTTCTGAATGCCCTGCTCCGCTTTCAATTGGTCTTTGATTCTAGGTATCAATGAGCTTATCGTTAAATCTTTCTTATTTAGAACGAGTATGTGGGGCTTAGCACCCGTTAATGTGTTTGTAAATATAGGATTCCGGCCGGTAAATGGTATTCTAGAATCGTGAACTTCGATGACACAATCAACTATCTTTAGTTTGCGTTGCATCTGTTTTAGTCCTTTATTCATGTGACCGGGAAACCAACGAAGCAGATCTTTGCTTACAAAAGGGCATTTTTGGCGGAAATTATATGCTGCGGGGTTAAATTTCGTTGCCATTTCGATTTGTTTTGACTTTTAGGTTATGTGGAGTTTGGACGTGAACCTTGAAGATTTAAAAAATTAAGACTTTAAGACAATACACCACACAATATACTACTTACAGTTAGTATACACATATTTTTGATTGATTATAATCGAAAATAGTTTAATTTAAATATGAATCTATATGAATACAAGAAGCGACAATTTGACGATCGCTGTTATTGTTTTTTTTTCTTTCGGTGGTTGAGTTCGTTCGAGATACTGAAATTAACTGAATGTACAAAAACAAACTGAATAAAAACATTTTTTTAAGAATAAAATTTTTCTTACAATTATTTCACAAAAAAAAACATTTACACAGTCATCGATGACATCCATCATTTTATAAATAAGTGTTTGCAGAAACCTCAGGCAGAAACACTTATTTTTCTATAAAGCACCGTTATATTTAAATATATCTTACTGGTTTAGGGTTTCATAGTACTTAATTTAATTATAATTCTAATTAAGCTATCAAGATGACACAACCGTACATGTGTGAACCGGACATTATAGCTGCTACAGAAAATGTTATGCCAGATCTCAACACTGATTTGGTCCTTGCCAAGAACTTCCTAAAACAGCAAAGTGCTGCTACGGGAGACTCCTTGTAAGTACATTACAACACCAATAGTTTCCGCTATTTATAAGCATAAAAATTATGTTGTCCTTAACTTTCGGCGAAAGATGTTATCCATAGGATAGGGTAATCTCATTTTCATATAAATGAAACTGCCCACACATGTACTAAATTCGAAACAACGTCACAGAATAAGTAATAATACTACCACAACGTACTGCTTCCCTGGTTGTAAAAATTTAGTTCTAACACGGAATACGGTTTTAACACAATAGAAGTAATCTAACCAGTAGTTCGACTTCATACTAGAGGGCCAAAATCGACGCCCGGACTCAGCGTGACTCAGCGGCGCGTTTTACACTGCAGCTAACTCAGTTAACTTCGTAGTGCCACAGAGCCACTCCGCGCGTCGCGCAAGTCGGTCGCGTTCGCTGCGCTGCGCCATCCGCTCTAATCGCCTCCGATTCGATTTCGTAACGTGGCTAAAACGCTTCGGAGTAAATATTTTATTTAATAATGGCGGCGTCAAGAGATTGTGCGTATTGCAGTGTTTACGGGTGCCTAAATACAACAATTATAAAACCAACATTGTCATTTTTTCAAGTTCCTGCTGATGCTGAAAGGTAAGATTAATACCTATTAGGTAGGTACTTTGTTATTAGTTCATTAAAATTTGTCTAGGTACTTACTCAACAAAATGTAAGTAAACCATAATGACGTGTCTATTTATAGAAAATTACATTGAAAAAATATGCGAATCGCTATTTACATCTTCTATCAAAATATAAATCCGAACGAATTTATGAATTTGAACTAATATTAATTCACATTTTTAATAAAAACGTGTTTAGTTTAAAACAGTCTTGTTGTTTACATTTTTTTTATTTTGGCCATCTGTAGTTCTGCATTTTGACTTGGAAATGAACGTGTCTGTCTGTGTGTTTCTGTCTGCGTGTGTGTCTGTCTGTGTGTGTGTCTGTCTGTGTGTGTCTCTGTCTGTCTGTGTGTGTGTATGTCTGTGTATGTGTCTGTCTGTGTGTGTGTGTCTGTCTGTCTGTGTGTGTGTCTGTCTGTGTGTGTGTCTGTCTGTCTGTGTGTGTGTGTCTGTCTGTGTGTGTATGTGTCTGTGTGTGTGTCTGTCTGTGTGTGTGTGTGTGTGTGTGTGTGTGTGTGTGTGTGTGTGTGTGTGTCTGTCTGTCTCTCTGCGTGTGTGTGTGTGTGTGTGTGTGTGTAGCGCTTGGACCGCTTTCATTGCGGTTTTTTATTTGAAAGCAGGTTTTTAGCAATGAGTCTTAGACATGTTTTATCAAAATCGGTCCAGCTGTTCTTAAGATAAGATAAGATATATTTTATCTGTGCGTCTGTCTGTTCTGCCCACCCGTCCGTCTATATGTCTGTCCGCTGTTTAACTGAAAAACTGTAGCATTACGATTTTTAACCCACCGCAGTGGATGCATTATTATTTCTATAAGGTCAACCGGGGCTATTTCGCCTACGGGGCTAATGCGTCCATTCCAATTATCATAAGGATGAGAATTTTCTACGTCATAAAATTCAACAACAAGTCGTTTCGAACTTGCCTTAATAGGCGTAAGTTTTTTTCGATTACCAACTTATAATTAATTAATAAAAAAATAATCATAAAATTAACATACGTTTTATTTCTACACCTAAAACTACACACATACAATAAAAATCTACACACATCTGTTTTACTTTTTGTAGTTGTCAACCCTAGCGCTCCGCGCAGCCGTAGGTATAAATTTCAAGAATACGGCCGAGTCGGAGTACTGTTAAGATTACTTTTACTGTGGTTTTAAGTAGGTAGCGAACTAGTACTTTTGAATGGACTTTTAACTCTCAAAATATTATAAACAGGTGACTCTCCAAAAGTCTTCAAACTACCTTCATTAAATAAAAAGTATCCAACGCCGTTCCCATCTCTTTCTAACCCTACTCGAATGGGTTTTAGAGTAAAAAAGATGAAAGATTCTTTTGCGCGATCGCTAACCTTCTGCAACATCATATTCTCCTGGTATTCCACGAAAACGACTTAGTAACAGACTGATTCAAAATCGATCACCTTGACTCTGATTGCTGCCATTTTTTATGAAAGCTTCGCCAGATCGCCTCGCAGTACGCAGCCTAAAGCAGAGTTTAGACCATCGAAATAGTAAGTACCTGGAAGGTGCACTGTGCCGGAATAGCGAGCCGATTTCTTGGCGATAGAGATAGCTACCACAGGGTTATTTTATCTCACTCTATTAGTATGGCCATAATTTTATGCGATTAATGAGACATTCCTTCCTCCTAGTACTTCTTTGTCAGAAAAATATACTAAGGAGCAATAACCAGATTCTTTATTACTTGTATACCAAGTCCTTATGATACGGCTGGTAGAGATTAGAGTAAATACATTTTAGGTATGTACGTCGGTGCTAGTAACAGAAGTATTCACTTTTCTATAGGTACAACTAGTATGAAAAAGTGGATACATAAGTCAGTTAATTTAGTTTAATAAATGAATGAAGACTAAGTTGTCACTACAGAAAAAATCATTTATTAAATTAAACCACAATCACATTCTGAGAGGAGGCCTGTGCCCAGCAGTGGGACGTATATAATATAGGCTGGAATGATGATGATGATGATGATTACAAATTACAACAATGAAATAAAAATTAAGAAATTAATATTAAAGAAAACTAAATTAAATCAAACAATTAAAATCACTCACTCACTGTTGTCACTTAATTATATACTTATTCATTATTTACTAGCTTTTACCAGCGGGTTCAAACGCGTAAACTGAATCGGTCCGGTAGTTTTAATTGAAATTATCAGGATGTTTCCGAATTCCCTTGGAAATTTTCAAAATTTATAATAAAAATATAATATAATGTAGTAGGACTATTATTTTATGCATGTATGTATCATTCGTATTAGACAATACGTATGATGCGTATAAAATATTATATTATAATAAATATTACATATTAGCCATTTCAATACATCGTGAAAAGATTGTCACCCTAGTCTCAATAACGAAGGCGCCATCTTACTGTTTGGTGTGGCCATTGAGAAATTAAAAAAACCTACCATCAAATTAAAATTAGCTTATATAAAAAGATATAAAGCTTATTTCATTAAAAAAAATTATATAAGGCTTGTAAATAATAATAATAATAATTATTATTATTGAATATTATAAATGTATACATTTTATTCAATGTTTTTAAAAGACAACGCTCACGAAACTAAAATTTACTAATTATTTATTATTTATTTCCTGGCAATAGTTAGAGAGGGACACACTGACTCCGTGCTTGCTATTTCACCCGGACCGGAGGCCCTTAGTTCTTATGTCAATGGCTTTGGGTCGGTTTTCGCTTGTCTGTTTTTGGAGTGTTCATTCCAGGTACTTACTATTTCGATGGTTTAGACTTGCGAGAAAAATCGTGCAAGTTGCATTACATTGCGGCGCTCGATTGGCCACTACAAACTTGTTGGTTTTACGCCTTGCAATGTAATGCAACTTGCACGATTTTTCTTGCAAGTCTAAACTCGGCTTACGACGGCAGTAATAGAATTCCAACATCTAACTAATGTTTTATACACTTAATACGCCCAGGGGGATTACTACGAAATTCAAAGTTATTATGGTTACTGTCCCTCTCACTCTTTTAAATAACGTAAGTAAGCATCGGCGAGACAAAGTTCAAATTTTGCACTTCGTACTTACTATAATGCCCAGCAGTGGGACGTATATAGGCTGAGATGATGACTTAGTATAGGGTGAGATACGAAGGTCTTGGCGTTTTTCCCCAGATACGACCACCTAGTCGACATCGTCCACAAAATCCTGACCCAGAAGCCTCCTGATGTCGTGGACAACTTCGAGCAGTACTCCTGGGCGGTCAAGCAGGAGAAGTTCCGCCCAAACTTCGACCTGCTCAACGACATATACCTGTCCCCGCCGCAGCTCAGCATCGTCAGGCAGATGGATGACATGTTCAGAGTTAGTATGCTACCACCTTAGAGTACATAAGCAAGCTATAGAGCGCGCGTATTACTCTTCCTCCTTGCTTGCTTATGTATACTCTAAGGCTACCACTTACCATCAAAGTGTTTTGAACATTTCATGTACTAGCATATGCCCGCGACTTCGTCTGAGCGGATTTAGGTTATCGCGCGATGGCGCCCTCTAACGGAATAAAAGGTATCCTATGTTGATCCTTGGGGTTCAAACTACCTATGTACCAAATGTCATCAAAATTGTTTCAGTGGTTTCGACGTGAAAGCGTAACAGACAGACAGACAGAGTTACTTTCGCATTTATAATATTACTCGTAGTAGGGATAGAGGGATTATGTTTTTAGGGACCGAGCCGTGGGACAACGGCTTTGCCACATGGAGGGAAAGTATTTTAAATATTGGAGATAGATTTTACTGAAGAAACTTCATTTTGATTTTAAAAACAATTTAAGCTTAAACACAAGCTTTTTTTGCTGACTGTACGTTTTGTCGATTTTACTTGCATTGTCAATCCGATTACTGGAAGTTGGTCGAATTTAACTTGCTATATTTGACTACGCAGGCCAATGACGCAGGCAGTAGACAGCAACGGGACAGACAGATGAAATTAATACGAGTATAAGCTTTTAAGTAAAATTCCCTATCTAAACCAGGAATCAGCGGCGTAACTATTGGTTGGCAGGGCTGGCAAAATGCCACGGGCCCCGACCCAAGACGGCCCCGGCCTAAGAAGCTGCGAGCTCAGAAATAATTTTTTAACATTGTACCTGAGTATTTTATTTTACTTAAAATTAAACTAAGTACATACATCGTATTGAATGATAATATTGATAATATTCTAACGGGTAACTCACGTCTTAAATCGAGTTTATTTAGCTCGACTGTTTCGGGCTTTTTCGTAGCCTAGCGTAGGCTAGTTCTTTAAGGGAGCACGCGACTAAGTACATCGTGACGATTTTTAACCCCCGACGCAAAAAGAGGGGTGTTATAAGTTTGACCGCTATGTGTGTCTGTGTGTCTGTCTGTGGCACCGTAGCTCTTAAACGGGTGGACCGATTTGAATGCGGTTTTTTTTATTTGATAGCAGGTTTTTTAGCGATGGTTCTTAGACATGTTACATCAAAATCAGTTCAGCCGTTTTTGAGATATTGAACTTTAAAGTGACAAAGTCGGGGGTTTTCCAACTTTTTGTTGGTTAGGTTATTACTGATAGGGCCCCATCAAAAGAATTTGCCACGGGCCCCAGATGGTATAGTTAGCTACGCCATTGCCGGGAATCGAACCCACCAAATAGTGGCCTCGTGCTTTGAGTTTGCCTGCTTTGTGCATACGATTTAGTTTTTTAATAGACGTTCATCGATTTTATTTGTTTCAATAATCGTCCTTGGTTTCAATACTTAAATAGTTACCCAACTATGTAAATTAACTAGACACGGATCTACATACGCATTTACAAATTTAAACATTCATTTCCATGCAAACCTTTGAACCCTGGGTTCTTAACACGGTTTTAGACGTTTAGTGTACCTATGTTTTTCTTTTTCAACTGTTTTTTTTTGTGGCTATAAATTATTTCTTTCTTCCTTTCTTTTTTAGGTAAGTAGTTTTTTTACGAACTAAGGGGGTAAATGCACGAGTAAGCGGGTTACCGGTAGTAAGTAGGGAGTATTGAAGCTGAAGGAAATTCCGCCGGAATGTCGGGATTAAAAGTAACTATGTGTTATTTCAGGCGTCCAAATAAAAAATTTCATCCAAATCCATCCAGCCGTTTCAGCGTGAAACACACACACGTACAAACTTTCGCATTTAGGTATTAAATAATCATCATCATCATCCCAGCCTATATACGTCCCACTGTTGGGCGCAGGCCCCCTATCAGACCCAAGGGCTTTTTCCCACGCGGGCCCAGTGCGGATTGGGAACTTTACACGCACCATTGAATCGCTTCGCAGGTTTGTGCAGGTTTTCTCACGATGTTTTCCTTCTAGAATGTAAACAGGATACAAAATTTTGTTTTTAAATGCGTGGTAGGTATGGCCAACAGTAGACGTTACGGCTAATATCATGATGGCGGTGACGATGATGATGATTATTATATTTTGGCTGATGTATTTCGTTTGAATCAGCTGGTGGCCAGCAAGTCTGAGAAGATAGACATGATGGGTGAAGAGGAACAGGAACTTGATTTGGAAGAGGACAACACAAAGCCTCAAGTTGCGGACCTCATCGACCATAACTACTACTTCAGAGAGGTAAATGCAGTCGCCATTTTGAGACAGGGGGGGGGACACGGTCATCATGATCAGACCCGGGCTAAGCCGTCTAGGCAGCGGGCGAGTGAGGCCATTGGCGCCTTTTAGATACGAGATTAAGCGACAAAATGACAGGTCGTGTTTGTTAGACTCCTATACTCCTACGAGATAAGTCTATAGGTATTCAAATGGAGTGGTAAATTGAGCTAGCGCGCCCTGCAGTACCTACCTGGCACCTTGGGCAGTCGCCACGGTCGCTCCCTCCCTAAAGCTAGCACTGATCACCTCATAAGTAGATGGGAGAAATCAAAGACTACAGTATATATAGGGAGAAATGTAAGTACTTACTTACAACGCTAACGCGTTGTGTGTACTTAGAACGGTACCAATTAATGAACATAACTTTGCTACCGACTCATTCAACGCGACTTAACTCGAAGAATAAGCAAGTTGAATTGGTCATGGGCGGGCTACATCGCTCGAAGAACGGATAACCGTTAGGGGAGTAAGGAAGGTTCGAGTGGACATCACGAAGCGGAAGATGAAGTGCTGGGGGTTAGACACCAGGTGCCGTGGGCGAGTAGACTTAGTCAGGGGCGGATCTACTTAAAGGCTTTTTGGGCTGCAGCGCAGGGCCCCGTGGATACAAAGGGCCCCCAACCTGAACTGAAAACAATAGACGATATTGTCTATAATAAAATTTATCTAGAATTAAAAAAAATCCGTTCATGAGGTTTGAATAATTAGGTAGGGCCCCTAAGCAGTATTAGCCCAGCCCCACAAATTCAAGATCCGCCCCTGTAGAGACCAGGTGCCCTGGGAGAGTAGTCGTTCATCGGCGTTCTATAAGGGGGAAGCAAGCAAGGTGGATATTTTCCGGCTGGAGATGGTGAACATTGTATTAAACTGATAGTTTTTTTTGAAGGGTGGATACGGGCTGCCGGCGAGCGAGTGTTACGCTGTCTACGTGGCTCTCAAGATGCTGTCCATCAAGGAGCCAGTTGCTACTGTGAGGTGGGAATTTGTCATCCAAAAGGATGTTAAAATTTAACTTTATATACTTGGTTATCGCGCGCTGTTCCCTCGGGAACTGTGCATTTTTTTGGGATAAAAAGTCTCGGGTCCATAAACTATATCTATGCCAAAAATCACGCCGATCCGCCGCTCCGTTTCGACGTGAAAGACGGACAAACATACACACAAACATACAAACACACACACTTTCGCATTTATAATATTGTATGGACTGGTGCCGGTATGGCAACACTTTTAAAATTTGGTTTTAGAGAGATGATCGTAACGGTTGAAAAATGTGAAATTGGATAACTCTCTACCTTAGTTCAGTCAGCAGTATCTAGTGGAGCAGCAGGGGTGGCCGAGGATCGTGTTCTGTGGCGTGCAATTAGAGAGGCATGTCCAGCAGTGGACTAAGATCGGCTGATGATGATGGTGTACCTACACCGTGGGTTCGATGATCAAATCTAACCATCGTTATTTTCGTTAGAGAGTTTGCGAGTCTTCAGAATGGGGTTTGTTCATGGCGTGGGATTTAGATCGCTGAGCAGCGAGGATCTTCACCACGCGAAATGAACTGCGAAAACGTTTGTAGTGCTGTGAAGCAGCAGTGCTTGCACTGTTGCGTTTCGGCGTGGAGAGTAAGGCAGCCGGTAAAATTACTGGCACTTGAGGTATCCCATCTTAGGCCTCATAGGTTGGGAACGCATCTGTAATACCCCTGGTGTTGCAGATGTTTATGGGCGGTGGTGATTTCTTACCATCAGGAGACCCACTTGCTCGTTTGCCATCCAGTCGAATAAAAAAAGTAGTATCGCGGTCGGCGACACCTCGCACTCCGGGTTCTTATGTTTGCTTCTGTGAACAGGTTTTTCGGCAAAATATTTGGTACGAAGGCAAACTACTATGTCGCCGAAACCGACCTTACGATAGAAGAGCTTGATCGAAGGATACGGGTGAGTTGGTGCGGATTATGGGCGACGGTAATCATTCACTTAGACTCACTCAATTTCAGACTCATTACTTCATTAGGTATTTTATCATTTCAGGAATTCGAATTGAAGGATATGCCGGGCGAAGGAGAGGACATCGAGGAAAAAGAAGAGAACGAAGGCGAAGAACAGAAAGAGATGCGTAAGAGTTCCTTTATAAAGTCACGCTCGCACGACCCCGCCCCGCATTGTAACAAAACTCAATCTCACACCTGTAGCTTCACGCGCCAGATGAGCTGTCCTACCAACTGGACCACCAGGGAATGCGACCAACTAATCAACTGAAAAATATCTATATATACTTATATTAGCCTGTGTCTCCCCTATCCTTCGCCACTCTTCTCTGTCCTGAGCATGCACCTGCCAATCGAGCTGAAAAGCGCTCAGGTCGTCCCGCTATCTCCTCTTGGGTCTGCCTCTGCTCCTATGTCCATCCCTCGGATCCCATTCGGTTACGATTCGTGCCCATCGATCCGGGTGCATGCGGCAGACATGTCCGGCCCAGTCCCACTTCAGCTTGGCGGTCTTGACATCCACATCTGTGATACGAGTTAAAATATTAACGCCTCCTTTATTTTATTAGTTAGGTACAATTACATATTGTAAAGAACAGCACAACTTAAATCTTACAAGAATAACATGAATACGAGAATACAATTGTACACAGCATTTACGCGCACCATAATTAATTACTCTTATTACCTAATGTCTAATTACAATTTGTACTTATAGGTACCTACAACCAAAAAACTTTACTCTAAGAAACTTTTACTTTCTACGTTCCTAATTAGTTGAACCAATAAACGCTTCATTTACCTCGCCTAAGTCAAGTCAAGTCAAATCATTTATTCAGCAAATAGGCCGCAACGGGCACTTTTACACGTCATTTTTTTAATCTACCACCGGTTCGGAAAAAAACCTCTGTTGAGAAGAATCCGGCAAGAAACTCAACGAGGTATTTTTTTTTAAAAACAGATTCACAATATTTATAAATGACATCTATGTACTATACATTACAAGTATTTAACACAATTTTATTTTTAACACAGTAGGTTCACTATTTGAAGGGATCGCTAGTGCGGATCGGAATTATTTCCAAATATCCCTGTCCATGATATAATCGTTAACTTTATAATAAGCCTTAGATATTAATGTCTTTTTGACAGTTTGAAATTTTGTATCAGTTTCTTCAGTAATATTTTTTGGAATTTTATTATAAAAACGTATGCAACTTCCCAAAAACGACTTTTTGGTTTTAGCCAGTCTGTAAGATGGTACTTTAAGCTTCCCTGTGTTTCTAGTAGCCTTTGGCTTATCGACGTTAGTGGGAAAATCACATATGTTCTTCCTAACGTACATGATTATTTCAAAAACATAAAGCGACGGCAGGGTTAGGATACCAGTTTCCTTAAAAAATGATCTTAAAGATTCACGCGTCTTCAAATTATAAATTGCTCTAACTGCTCTCTTTTGCAAGATAAAAATTGATTCGATGTCTGCAGCAGATCCCCATAAAATAAGCCCGTACGACATAATGCTATTAAAGTACGCAAAATACACCAACCGTGCCGTCGCCACATCGGTTAGCTGCCGTATTTTCCAAACTGCAAAAGCAGCAGAGCTCAATCTACCCGCGATTGCAGTGACATGAGGTCCCCACTGCAGTTTAGAATCGAGTGTTATTCCTAAAAATACTGTTGATTTTACAAATTCAATAGTTTGCCCATTTAACTTTATATTAGAAATTGAATTCGAGTTAGATGAATTTATCAATGAGAATTTAATACATTTGGTTTTCTTAGGATTTAGTAACAAATTATTGGCAGCGAACCATGCGGATATCACGGACAGGGTTTCATTGGGTTCAGTGAAGTCGGTATCTTTTCTACTAACCTTGAACAGTAAAGACGTGTCGTCAGCAAACATAACGATACCCGACTTTTGGCTTACCATATAAGTTAGGTCATTTACATAAATAAGATACAGGAATGGGGCAAGAATGGATCCTTGAGGCACTCCCATTTCGACCACAGATTCCTCCGATACCGCTCCGTTAATCGCTACCTTTTGCTTTCTTTGTGTGAGGTAAGATTTAATGAGTTCTAAAGCGAGGCCACGAATGCCATAAAAATTTAACTTACAAATTAAAGTATCATGATCCACACAATCAAAAGCTTTCGAGAGGTCGCAGAATACACCTATAGCGTCATGTGATTCCTCCCAAGCTTGCAAAATGAATTTAACTAAACTATGACCCGCGTCTGTAGTAGACCTGCCTTTTGTGAATCCGAACTGCTGTGGATGCATGATTTTATGAGTATTAAAATGCGAGATCATTTGCGTCAGCATTATTTTTTCGAATATTTTGCTAAACGCTGATAGGATGGACACCGGACGATAATCAGAGGGATTATCTTTATCACCTGATTTAAAAATAGGAACTACTTTACTATATTTCATCAAATCTGGAAATACACCTTCATCTATGCAGCACACCTAGCACAGCGCTCTACCCATTTCGTTTACATCGCACTTTATTTCTTAGTCGGAGAGGGTGAGGTCCTAGAGGACAAGAACAAGGAGCCAGTGCCGCCCAAGCTGCCGCCCGTGCCGGTGTCCACATGGCAGCCGCCGCCGCCCATCCCCGTCGAGCGGCCCGGCCAGGGGATCAACAAGAAGGTACTTTTACTACCATATAATATCATTGGAAGGTACCGTGAAACATGCCCTACAGCGGCTTTAGGGTAGGGCGCGGTGGGTCGACCGCCCAGGGTGCCGGACCTCAAGAGGCGCTCCTTTTATCCTCTTGCTGCAAATTTTTCACTCTCAAGAGAATCAAAATCTACAGGGTACTTCCCGACAGAATCTTGAAATTTGGTATGAAGCAATAACGTTTTATGGCACAGATAAAGGAAACATTGCGACAAAGCATAAACTTTTAGTTACATCATATAATGAAAATATTTTTAAAATATTTTTTTAATAATTATTACGGAACCCTCCGTCCGCAAGTCCGACTCGCACTTGGGCGGTTTTTTTGTATAGGTTCGAATTAAGTTGGGGGCGCCGTGGATATCTCGTCCAGGGCGCCGGAAGTACTAAAACAGTAGTGGCAGATACTGTGAAGAGCGACTGTCGCTAGCTCGCTGCGGCTGGCTCTAATGTGAAGGGATTCGCTGTGCAGCGCTTCAGTCGCGCGACAAAAACGCCTATTTGTGAAAGCTCTCATAGGGATGCAGACATATATTGCTGATAAGTTTGAAGACCCCGATTACCTTGTGAAAGAAGACAGAGTACAAATTAATGCACGTAAAAATAGCTCCTGGTGATATACCTGCGCATTGATTGAAATACGGACCAAATTGGCGGCGAAGCAGTGACGCGGGAGGGGGCGTAGGTAGGGAACGTATCCCCTAAACTAGCCACCGAGAACTCTTTTTACGTGCGTTGACTTGTGGTTCCGACGCACATCTGAAACTCTTGCTGGCCAGGTGTTCTGGGTGTGCAACGTTCCCGGCGAGCCGTGGGTGTGTCTGCCGGACCTGACGCCGGATCACGTCCGCGTGGCGCGCCTCACTGTCAGGTGCATGACGGGGGACCTGGACGCTGAGGTTAGAACTTAGACTAATCAAACCCTCAATAATTTACAGCTGTCGTTCGGCTTTTATTAACGACTGGTTAAGATTGATTATTAACTTTAAGGTTGATTATTACATAAAAATTGGATAATCGAGAAAATCTAACAAAAATGCAGTATTGCCAAGCTCAGCAGGTATAAACCCTCTTAATCCGGTCCTGGGTTAATAGAGTAGTATTTATAAGTTTTCGTCTTTCAAAGGTGGTAAAGGACCCCGACGTAAAGTATGGAAAATGTGGTTTTGGTTTCAGTTAAAACATCCTTAGATTTAGATATGTTAAGTATATTTTTCAAAAGTCTCTAAGGGCGCTACCTCTGTTTCCGTGTCCCTTTCATAGTACCTATAGTTTAGTTTTTTAGACACTTTTGTTCAGTATTTTGATATCTACCTATCAAAATCTCAGGATATTTAACTGAAACAAGATTTTCTATACTGTAGGTCCGGGGTCCTTTGAACCCTTATGCTAGTTGAATGGAGTTAATTTAAAGGTCGTGACGTTTTGCTTGGCAGTTCACGCCGCAGTTTCATTTGGAAATGCTAAAAGCAAAACGAACTTTTTTGAATTGTGAAAACCCTCGTAAGTCCACATCGCTCTGCCTCTTAGATGTCCCAAAGCAACCGCCACCGACCTACGCGACAACATTTCCACCCCACCATTTAGATGGTTGGCGGTCCTCAACTGTGCGTTTCTCCAGAAATTTCTTGCCTCGCACAGCAAAACTCTTGAATGAACTGTCGCCTGCGGTATTCCCGGACCGATATAACCTTCAAGCTTTCAAAAAAAGAGCGTACTCCTACCTTAAAGGCCGGCAACGCACTTGTGACTCTTCTGGTATTGCAGGTGTCCATGGGCGACGGTAATCGCTCACCATCAGACCCGTCTGCTCGTTTTCCCCCTATAGCATAAAAAAAGCAAACCCTTCCCATGAACTCCTCAATCCCCCCAGATCCAAACGTTCCCCCCTTTCGACGGCACGGAGCGGCACTACCTGCGCGCGCAGATCGCTCGCATCCAGGCGGCCACGTCGGTCGCGCCCCAGGGGTTCTACACCTTCGGCTCGGGGGAGGAAGAGGATATTGACATGGAGGAAGGCATGGGTGAGTGAAGAAGACGAGCCGTATTTATACTTCGTTGTTTTTAGCGTTAGGAAGAAGGTCAAGTGTTTTCATTGAAAAATACTTTTGAAAAATAACTCACAGCAAAAATGTAATAATTAGCAAAGGACAATGATCGTTTACGTGCTTTTGGTATCATAAGTCAAAGTTACTGGTTTAAAAAAAAATGTTATTCAATAAAAATATAAAATTCAGGATGGTCGTAAGTATCAAACTTACAAGGGAAACTAAGTATAACGGTTAAGTTTTCTTGAGAATTATTAGTAGTTTAAGGGTAAATAACAGCCTAATTTTAAGGTATATAATATACCTAAACTTGGGATATTCCGTAACAAAATACGAAATCCTTAGAAAAATATGACTTAATTTTTTCGTATCGTAATGGCTACGGAACCCTATTTTGGGCATGTCCGTCACGCTCTTGGCCGGTTTTTTACATTTTCGTCCATGTTCGCTCAGATCAAAATGGACAAACAACAGTTAAATAGGAACATTTCAAGAGCGTTTCCTTCAATTACCTAGTTTCCAAGGCGTGGGCGTATTTTGTGAATTTGAAAGAAAGAAAGAAAGAAAGAAAAACATTTATTCGTGACGTTTTACAAATTGAGAGGAAGAAAAACAACAAACATCAACAAATTTTGTCACGAAAGAAAGAGAAAGAAAGAAAGAGAGAAAGCAAATCATTTATTTATAACAGCAATGAAACATTAAGACCCACTTGCAGGTAAAAATAAATCTAGATTTAGTTGTTAAGCCTGGCTTAAGCTTGACCGTTCCATACATTTTGACACTACTAAACTAAGCTTAACGCTAACTCGAGATTTATGTGTTTCCAGCAAGTGGCCATAAGATTAGAAAAAATAACAATAAGAAGTGTTGCCGCTATAAAAAGGTCCCGGCTCAGCATATCGCTCGTCGAAAACAACTGGTCTGATTGAATTTGATGATTTTGGGTTACCTATGTTTTACCAAAAAATGTTTGACAAATTATCACTTCCCAAAAAAATTTTCGTAGAATTTCATTTGCCAAATAATCGTTTGCCAAATTGACACTTGACAAATAATTATTACGCGAACCTAATGTTTGGCATGTTCATGTTTAAGCAATATCTGGTTTGCCAAATATTACTTTGACCAAATTTCATTTAGTCAAATATGTTATCGTGGCTGCTATAAAAAAAAAACCTAACATCGAAGGCTAAGGCGGGAGCTACGCTTCGCTTCGCTCCCGCCTTAGCCTTCTAAACCTAACCTATCCGAGTCGCTTCTGCTCCGAACCGTCTTGCTCGCTCGCTTCGCTCGCTCGCTCGCACAAATTTTATTTTATTGGCTAATGTTTTTTTGCCTTATTAAAGCATTTGCTAAATGACCAAATGCCATAATGTAATTTTTCGTAATAATATTTTGTCGAGTGAAAATTTGACGTAATGAAAATATTCGTATTAAAATTGTGCCAAAGTTTGCATTGCCAAACAAAAACTTGCTAAAAATTGTTTGGGAAATGAAATTTGACCAAAATAAATTTGGTAAAACAACAGGCTCCCGATGATTTTACTTCACGATGGCCTTTCTTTGTACAGGTGACATGGAGTTCAACGTGAACCCTTACTACCACGGGCACACCCTGAAGGACCTCCTGGACGCCAACCTGACGTACTGGGTGCACCACGGGAGACACATCCTCAAGCAGGGCCGTACCATCTGGTGGAACCCCATGGCTGGGATGGTTAGTACCGACTGTGGGCCCAGCTACAGTTTGACAAGTTTGTGCGTGTGACATGGTAGGTACAAGGGCGTTTTCATGTACAGGTGTACCCTTTCTTTTTTCAACTTTGAAAAAATAAGGCTGTTTCTACTCAGAATCAAGAGCACAAATCGATTCCGATAGTTTAAAAAATATCCCCATTTTTTTATACAAAATTTTACGAATGAGCTTTGTTACACCCGTACTGAGTGTATGAAAAAAACCGGCCAAGAGCGTGTCAGACACGCTCGAAATAGGGTTCCGTAGCCATTACGAAAAAATGAAGTCATATTTTTCTAAGGATTTTGTACGGAATATTCCAAGTTTAGGTATATTTTATATCTTAGACTGCTATTTACTCTTAAGCTAGTAATAATTCTCAAGAAAACTTAGCCGTTATAGTTTTCCTTGAAAGTTTGATATACTTATTACCATCCTGAATTTTTCCAAATTTTTCCTCCGACCGGTTTAAATTTTAGAGGGGGGGACGCTCGATTTTTATGAAAACTTGCGCTTTAAAGTTGAATATTTTGCAAACGATCACTGAATCAAAAAATTGTTTTACCAACCCCCTAATGATTTTAAAAGACCCATCCAACGATACCCCACACTACAAGATTGGATGAGAAAAAAAATCACACAACCTAAAAAAAAAATTATGTACCATTTTGTCGGCATAGTTAACATACATACATATTCGTGCAAAATTACACAGCTTTCTAGCATTGATAGTCCCTGAGTAAAGCCGCGGATGGACAGACAGACAGACATGGCGAAAGTATAAGGGTTCCGTTTTTGCCATTTTGGCTCCGGAACCTTAAAAAGCAAGGGCAACGACTTTCCAATAAGTGGAGAATGCTCATCACGACTCCGCTCTTATCCTTAGGAGGAAGGCCTCGAAGAGGAGGAGGACGAGGGTCCCCCGCCGCCCGAGCCGGAGTCGGGCCCGACGCTGCTGACGCCGCTGTCGGAGGACGCGCGCGTGGAGGGCCTAGCCGCGTGGACGCCGCGCCGCAGCTCCGCGCTGGCGCCCGAGCGCGCCCTCGCCATCCTCCGCAGCAACCTGTGGCCCGGCGCCGTCGCCTACGCCACTGACGGCAAGTCAGTACCTACCTATCATCATTCAAAGTCTAAATGGGCCAATCAACTTTATTACCGACACTAATCTGTCCGCAACATTTTTCAAACAACTGCAGATTTTTGTGAGTGAACGTGTTTTTTCTGTAATTTAATAGATGATGTACAAGAATACATGCCATCCTAAGTAAGTTCAACCTATTAAACCGTGAAATATCTTGTTGGAAGTACGACTTTTTGGTAACGCCAGAGAGAATTTTGGTAACGCAGAAGACGTCCAAAGTGTCGGTAAAATGGTTGATTGGCCGAAATATCTTATTAGACTAGCTTTTGCCCGCGTGGTATTCGGCTATCGCGCACTGTTCCCTCGGGAACCGTGCATTTTTCCGAGATAAAAAGTACTTAGCCTGTGTCACTCTCAGGCCCATAAACTATCTCTATGCCAAAAATCACGTCGATCCGTCGCTTGGTTACGGCGTGAAAGACGGACAAACACACTTTCGCATTTATAATATTAGTATGGATTGTACAACGAGAGCATAAAACGAGCCATTAAACCCGAGGCTATAGCCACACGAGCCGGTACGGCGAGGGTGAATAGACACGTCGAGGGGAAAATGGGTTTAATGCTCGAGTTTTACACTCTGCTTTTCACTTAGATTGAGAGGAAATTAAATAGCAACAGTGCAAAAAAATTGTTCACTTACTAGGTCCTTTTTAGGGTTCCGGAGCCAAAATGGCAAAAACGGAACCCTTATAGTTTCGCCATGTCTGTCTGTCTGTCCGTCTGTCTGTCTGTCTGTCCGTCCGCGGCTTTTCTCAGAGACTATCAATGCTAGAAAGCTGTAATTTTGCACGAATATATAAGTAAACTATGCCGACAAAACAGTACAATTAAAAATTCAAAAACAATTTTTTTTAGGGTACCTCCCATAGACGTAAAGTGGCGGTGATTTTTTTTTTCTCATCCAACCCTATAGTGTGGGGTATCGTTGGATAGGTATTTTAAAACCATTAGGGCTTTTCTAAAACGATTTTTCAATTCAGTCATTTGTTTGCGAAATATTCAACTTTAAAGTGCAAATTTTCATTAAAATCGAGCGTCCCCCCCCCTCTAAAATCTAAACCGGTGGGTGGAAAAATTTGAAAAAATTCAGGATGGTAGTCAGTATATTAAACTTCCAAGGAAAACTATAGCGGCTAAGTTTGCTTGAGAATTATTAGTACTTTATGAGTAAATAGCAGCGTAAGGTATAAAATATACCTATACTTCGAAGATTCCGTATAAAGTACGAAATCCTTAGAAAAATATTACTTAATTTTTTCGTAATGGCTCCGGAACCCTATTTTGGGCGTGTCCGACACGCTCTTGGCCGGTTTTTTTTCATACATTGCTATATAATTATATTTTTTAGTTTATTTGATTTATTTTGAATGATTTGATTGATTTTTAGCACTCTGGCTAGTATTTAGTTGAAAACTCCTCGAAGCTATTCCGTAGAAGCCTGTAAAGCAAACACAGATGCTCTACGTTTCCTTACGCACCAGGAAGTCGGAGTGCATGTACATAGGCTGGGGGCTGAAGTTCCAGCCGCCGAACTTCTCGCCGCTGCAGCTGCCGCGGCCGCAGGACGAGTACCCCGTCGGCCCGGAGGTCATGGAGATGGCGGACCCCACCTTCGCGGATGAGGAGGTACACGCCGATAGCTGATCGAGTGATCGTGTATAGTCATCAGGTGTTGAATCGGTTTATACGAGTATAACGTTACGATTCACACTTTTTTAAGTAGTTTCTTTTTGTGACGTTAACTTTAAGTTTTGTTAACTTGAGTACTTATTTTTTTTTGGTGGTGGTGGTGGAGACCACCAAAAAATAAGTCAAACGTAGGTACGTTAAAGAACGTTAGATGCGAGAGCAAAAAAAAACTAGGTAAATTACAGAACTATTTTAAAAGTATTCAGAAAGTATCTGAAAAAAAGTATCTGTCGACTCAATATCATTATTTATTTATTTATTTTGTTTTGGTTATGAAAATAATTATTTAGGTATCATTTAATATTTTTAGGTAAAAAATACCTAATTGGTTTGGCGTAATGTAGTTAGAAAACTGCAAGCCCCTGTTCCTCACCACGTGCCAGGGCCCCGCGATGCCCCCTAGTCCGTACTCCATTAGCAAACGATAACTGATAGCTACTCAACTCTCGCCTGAAAATCAGGCTTACCGAATGCATGCAGCATGTTGTGCCAAGAGCCTCTAAATAGTTAAGTGAAAGACTGCACTGGAAAACTGAACGGCAGTATTGGTTAAATGTATGATTTCACATTAAAATGTGGGTGATTATTTATTATTTTTGGTGGTAACTTCCCCCAGGCGTACCGCATCGCGCACTTGCCGCCGCCGCCGCCGCCCGAGCTGCCTGGCGAGGGGGAGGGCTTCGGGGAGGAGGAAGAAGAAGATGAAGACTAGCGCTTCACTATGTAGCTGTATTGGTTATTCAATAAATATTTTCGTTGGAAATTCATGTGATTTGATTTTTGTAATACTATTATCATCACACATCAAACACGCATTGCTGATGTGGGTGCCAAGACCAGCCAAGACTGCCAGGCTGAAATGAGACTGGGCAGGTCACGTCAGCCGTATAGTCGTCAGCCCAATAGGTGGGCTAAAATAGCCAAACTGGATACCACAAAACGGACTTCGGCGGCGTGGCAGGCACAGGCGTCGATGGCGAAATGATCTAGACGCCTTTCTTCGCAGCTGGTCAGAGATTGCCCAAGACCGGGTCGAGTGGAGGACATGGGAGGGGGGGGGTCTTTGCCCAGCAGTGGGACGCCTCTACAGGCTTTTAAATAATAATAATATCATTGTCAAGAAGAGGCGTTAGATTTAGTTAGGCGAAAAGAGACAGCAGGGCTACTACGAAACTCGAAGTTCGTATCGTACCGTCCCTCTCGCTCTCATATTAAATAGTATAAGTGTCAGAGGGACCGCACTAGACGAACTTTCGAGTTTCGTAGTAGCCCTGCTTTTGTTTAGAACGATTATAGAAGAGGGATTAAGCAGCAATTTCGTGATCTGGCGGATTTTAAGATTTATTTTTATTTATTTATTTAAGAATTTATTTATTTTGTTGCAATGTTGTAATTTAGTTTAATTGAATTTCGTTAGTACATACCGTAATATTGTACTTTAAGGAAACTCCAGGTCTAGTTTATAAGAAATAGGCACTAAGCCAATTTCTGTAAATGACTGTTTGTTTCTTAAATAAATAAATAAAAAATGAATAAGGGGGTTATATTATAAGTTTTTTGTACTGGTTTATGGTGTGCAATAAAGAATATATTTATGTATTGTATTATCATCTGGAAATAAAATAAGATGTGAAATATTTTTTCAATTTTCGTTTATTATTAACTTATTAACAATATCGTAAATATCAGTATTTAAATATTCATGTTGCAACAGAAGGCAGGCCTGTGTGGAAACTTTGTGGAAATATCAAAAGGTACTTATGAGATGAACAGGCAACGATCAAAAGAAGTAACGCATACATATAGATAGACAGATCAACAATAGAAAAATATTGTACTTTATAAATAACTAGCTGTTGCCCGCGACTTCAGCGAGGAATTCGTTTATCCGCGGGAACCTTACAACTTTCCGGGATAAAAACTATCCTTTGTCATCAGGGTCTCTATGCCAAATTTCATAATAAACATACTCTTCCCTTTCGCAATTATACTGTTATTATATGAGTTAGAATGAGACTTATTGTTTGCGGTCTCCACCGTGATCCTTGAAACATACTCGTGCCAATGTGGAACATACTCGTATCATACGGTCAGATAAGATTTTGGTTTGATTCGCTATCGTCAGTTAAATTAACCAAGTAAGCTAATGGTCAGATTATTTACAAAACGGGCTATTTCGCCGGAAACTTGAGTAGTTTAGTTATAGTAGGTAACTGTTTTTTGGTGCTACATAAATTAAGAACTATTAAACAAAAGTACTTTCTTAAATAAAAGTTAATTTTCGAGTTTGCAGAGTAGAAATGATAGTATTTAAAATACGATTAGAGCTGTTACTCCCGCAATAGTGTAGAAATAGAATTTTTAAAGTACTTTTATATTTATAAGCTCAAAATTTTCTTTTTCAAAATACGAATGTAGAGTATATTTTACGCACAATTAACAGGCAATTTGTTTCTGTTTTAAAAAAAGACCACGGCGGAGACCGCTTATAATCGGAAAATAAAACATTTTAAACTAAAACAATCATCATCATCATGTAACAAACGCGTTTGGAATTCATTTCTTGTGCTTATGCAGCTGTGGTGCAGACAGTTTGACCTTCCCTGGGAAATTCCTCGCGACATTTTCCTCCTTGACCGCTTTGAGCAAGTCCTTTTCCCGCGGAGAGCAGGTCTTGTCCCGGATGAACACCTGGACGGCCGTTTTGGCCGCTTTGCCGCGCTTGCTGTTGCCCGGGGTAAGCTTGACCTTGTACCTGAAGGAAACAATTGAAATAGGTTTAAGTCAGGTGGAAGGATCTTGTGCAAGGTCCGCCCGGATTGCTACCACCATCTTGCTCGCTAATCCTGCCGTGAAGCAGCAGTGCTTGCATAGTTGTGTTTCGGCGCGGAGAGTAAGACAGCCGGTGAAATTACTGGCACTTGAGATATAGGTAAAAAATTTAAGCAAAGGACCTGTTGTATGTAGTGGTGCACAGAATTGATATGGAGCTTAACCCTTTAGTGGGTAACGGCAAGATATTTGCCGTCATACGACTCAGATATTTTTTTTTTTTCTCAATTAACGTGTTGTTAGTTAATATAACTTTTGGTTCGCATAAGAGAATATACTCGTACTAATTTACGAAAAAAAGAATAGCAGATAAACGTTATTCCAACCCATGTTAAATGATGATTCTTAGGCCTGAACTTAGATTTTTAACTATTCCTTACAATTGAACAAAAATGTTTGTAAATAAAATTTTGTTTGCTGGATTTATCCGATAGTCACAATTCTCTACTTTCAGAGACAAGATTGGCGATATAAAGTTTAAAGAAAAAAAATCTGTTATTTGATAATTAAAAAAAATGAAGACGGCAATATATTTGCCACTATCCGTTAAGTGTCTGGTGTTTATTAAAGGAAAGGGTGGGTTAGGCTACAATTGTTATTGATTTATATATGGAGCAATAGCTTAATTCAATACTTCAAATTTGCCTTTTACCTTTATTGCTGAATTAGCCGTGTTAGTTAGAAATGACAACGGAAGTAAAAAAATCTCGCAAAAAAATTTAATTTATTTATTTTAGATACGTCGTGCCACCCGTAGTTCCCCCGGCAAACTGACATGACGGTCTTGTCACTTAATGCCCTTGGCTGATAGCGGCAAACATATTGCCGTCTTATAATTCGGAAACCCTGCAATAACATATACATTTCTCTTTCTCAAAAATCATAAAAAAAATCATTCATGCTGTGCGTATCGTTAAAGTTCTCGATTCATTGCTTTAAAAAAATAATGGTCAAAGGGTTAAGTCATTTTGCGAATTTGGAACGTCAATTTGTTTATATGGACAAGTTACTACTACATACAACAGGTCCTTTAAGTTTTTCACCTATAACCCATCTTAGGCCTCTAGGTTGGCAACGCATCTGCAATACCCCTAGAGTTGCAGATGTTTATGGGCGGTGGTGATCTCTTACCACCAGGAGACGCACTTGCTCGTTTGCCATCAAGTCGAAAAAAAAATAAGTCTGATTTTTTGTTGTTGATTGTACCTACTTTTCGTTCCTCAAAGAATAACTTGTAAAAATCAAATGTTATTAAGTAAACAATAAGTTTATGTTAAAAAAAATAATTTTTAATACAAGCTTTTTTTTTGCTGACTGTATTTTTGTCGATTTTACTAGCATTGTCACCTAAACTAGTTTGGCAACGTATCTGCAATACCCTTGGTGTTGCAGATGTTTATGGGCGGTAGTGATCTCTTACCACCAGGAAACCCACTTGCTCGTTTACCTTCCAGCCGAATAAAAAAAAATACTGGTCCTGTTTTTTGTGTACATGCCCATAGAAACTGGCAGGAGCTTCTATGGGCGTGTACACGAAAAACAGGGTCGATATTACCATGTCGATACAAATATCTGTACAGCCGTGTTCATAATAGAACCCAATGTCGTAATGCTGGTTATTATCTATAGTTTTTGCGTGCATAATGGAGGATTTACTATATGGGTTTAGATAACTATTTTGCTTCCCCGGGCCGGTTAATGGTAAAACGCCGTATGGACTCACTTGTAGTTGTGAAGCGCGGAGTAGGGCGCGACGACGGGCACGGCGAACAGCAGCTCGTCCTCCGCGAACGGGCAGCCCGTCAGCTGCGCCAGCGCCTCCGCTTCCGCCCCCGCGCCCGCCTGCTGCTCCGGCTGAGTAAAGATAGATAAAATAGTAGTTGTATACAGCAAGAGCATAAAACGAGCCATTTTACCCGAGGCGTTCATATAGCCGACCGAGGTATGACGAGGGTGGATAGACACGTCGAGGGGAAAATGGGTGTAATGCTTGAGTTTTACACTCTGCTTTTCACTTAGATTGTGAAGAAATGAAATAGCATATAGAATAATGGTTTTTCTGAAATGTCAACGGCGGCGGGTAGATCGCCGGCTAGAGAAACCAAGGCCTAAATTTAGAAACAGCATCAGTTGATTTGAAATTCAGATTTTCGTAAAGATCCACAGCGTGTATTTTTAATACTACCTCAAACTTTAAGGGCAGTTTGTGAAGGCCCTAATAATCACATTTTATTATGTTTTAGTAAAAAATTTAGACTTATTATTTTCCTTACAAAATTAATTAGCATGCAATGTATCGTTACGCGATACTACTTTGTTTTTATTCAAAACTTCGCACTTGTTGACGTGACAGCTGTCACAGAACGCTTCTCTCTTCTTGTACGCATTACATTGCTGCTCGAAAATATTTCAAAAATTAATTACGTTCTGTTAGTTAATTCTAAATTAATAATTTGTTTTGATATCGGTTCACATACTTAAATCTTCTTCTGGTTACAGTTTGAGGTAATATTAAAAATACACGCTGTATAATCTAAATTTCATCTAAATCTAAACTTAAATCCTAAATAAAACTGTGTTTATCTTCGTAGCGGTCCGAGGGTCACCAAAGGTGCTGGCTGAAAATCAGCGCTGGGGTGTTTATTATTAACGCTTCAGCATTATGCTGAGCCAGTGTCCGACTTACAACCGCAATGACACATATTTTCCTATGTGTTGTCTATTTGTACTTAACACTATTGTCATGTCTTGTACCATACCATATATTGTATATTGTATTGTATTGTATTGTATTGTACCATATTTTATGTGAATAAAGACAATTT
The DNA here is from genome assembly GCA_037349165.1 of Choristoneura rosaceana. Taxonomy (NCBI): domain Eukaryota; kingdom Metazoa; phylum Arthropoda; class Insecta; order Lepidoptera; family Tortricidae; genus Choristoneura; species Choristoneura rosaceana. Next base: position 731,868 of record JAZBNJ010000052.1, read on the forward strand.
GAATTTGTGTTGTGAATAAATTTATTAACTTTTTTCTTTCTTCCAAAAATTTTAATTTAAATTTTTTCGAGATTTCGTGAAGAAGTAACAAGCAAAATTCCCCGTGGCAATTCCCGAAAATTAAGTCATGGTTCTCACTGACATCGCATTAAAAATAACCAAGTCAAATTTCATAACTCAAGCTTTAAAAAAGTCCGTCGTGTTACCTCGGGCTCTGCGTCGGGCTCGGGCTCCGCGTCGTCGTCCTCGGCCTCCAGTATCTGCGGCGCGGGCATGGGGATCTTAGGCCCGCGCGCCGCTTTACCGGGCTTCGCCTTCGCTAGGGCCTTCTTTTGGGACTTCTTCGTGTCCTTGGTGTTCGCAGACTGTGAGAAAAATCGGGTTTTAAAGGTTTATTGTGACTATATATTAAATACAACTTGTATTTAATAAAAGTTAAGTATCAGCACAGGGCGACCACGCCGTACAAAATACGCGTTCTTGAATCTACATAGGCACGACGACGTCTGTACACGCGTCAATGTGTGCGTAAGCTGCACAGGGCTGACTATCACAAAATCCTATAGTACTATAAGTGTTACCAATGACATTTAAAGGTACTCTTGTGTAAGGATGGCTTAGATATGTGCAAAACAGAATAAGTGCAATTTTTTTTAAAGTTACATACATTAAGCATACTCAATGTTTTCTGCTTTATTTATCTAGCATAACCGTATAAAAAATAAACTATATTGTGCACTTATCCGGTTCTGCTAGAATATCCTCGATTTATTTAAACCTACTTAAAATGTGTCTGTCTGCGTATTTTAAGCATTATTATTTTCAATTAAAATAGATATACGTCTACAAACTTAAACAAAATATTCGGTAGGTAGTTATCTCATGTATTAATCGCGCTAATTTCAGAAATCACTATTTATTTAGAAAAATGCAGTAGGTAGGGTACCGTCTGGTTCATAAACTTGTGAAAAAATTTTGACAAAAATATTTAAACAACAACTTTACTTCAGGACTTAAGTCATTTTTCGAAACGTTTTGACTTATCTATACGGACAGGTTACTAATGCACACAACGGCTCATCTTCTCAAGTTCTTTACCTATATTATGTATGTGCTGTGGTTGCGTACCTGAAGTAAGTCCATCATGAGCGCACGATCCTCTTCGTCCTGGTCTTTGTATTTTTCTTTGATCTTCTTGAGCTTGCTGCGCTGCCCCCTCTTGATCGTCGGTTCCTTCTTCTCTTCTTGTTTTGTCTCTTTCTTCTGTTCTTTGCTGTTCTGTTTCTTGCCGGTCTTCTTTGGTAGCGCGGGGAACGACGGTTTGTCGTCGCCTATAAAATGTAAATCTCTTGTGTGATCAATAGCATCTTGATATACCAAATTGTAGATTTCATTATAGTAAGATTGTTAAATATGAAAGGCATTAAATCTATTTAATATGATTCTTTTATTTTTTAAATTACCTACTTAGTTTTTAATTAAGTTAAAATTATTATTATTTATTTTAATGGTAACACTTTATTGGTGGTTTCGTTCCCATCGTATTTTAATGTACAACAAATAAGAAACGTTTCTTCTTTAAAGCAATATTATTCGATGTTCTACTACTTTTCATTCCCCCCGTACTTTACTACTAGTACTTTACTCGGTATATCGAACGAAAATATGTAAATAATCATCGTGTTAAAAATAAAGTTGTGTTAAATACTTGTGATGTATAGATATCATTTAATAATATTGTAATCTGTTTAAAAAAAAATACCTCGTTGAGTTTCTTGCCGGATTCTTCTCAATAGAAGTTTTTCCGAACCAGTGGTAGATTTTTTTTGACATTCATAAGTGCTTGTTATAGCCTAAATTGAATAAAGATATTTGGACTTTGTCTTAATCTTTTTCACTCTACTTACTCTTGTCTGACACCTCTGACATGGTGCGGGTCTTTGACTTCATGATCACTTCCCCAGTTCCGTGGTCGATCTGTATTTAAACAAATAAGTTTTACTATAATACTTGTATGTTTGAAATGGTTTTTCTATTTTTTAGGCTGCGTTTCCACTAAAGATGTGCGAGGATCATCATCACCATCATCATCATCATAATCAGCCAGAAGACATCCTCCCTGAACAAAGGCCTCCGTCATAGAACGCCACAATGAACGACAACTCGCCACTCGCATCCACCGGTTACCCGCAATGAGGAATGGATGAAAATTTTAGAAACGCTTGAAACTTTTTTAATCGATAGGAATAACCTTTCTAATTAACAGAAAAAAATATCAGATTTTTAAGTAGCATCAATTAATTAAAAAAAAATGAAAGAGTTCTTTACCGCCAAATTACGACAATCCGGTCGGTTACAGGTTGTTCTATAGTCCAGAATAAAAACATTAAAAAATAATTTATTTGTCTTTGACTCAATCGTGAACGTTAGCCGTTTAAAGCTGTAAAGGGGCTACAATAATTGCATTGCCCAGGGGCCCTGACTTGGTAAGCTAGCACTGTGTGTGGAACTGTCACTGCGCGACAGACACGCGCTTGGCCGGTGTCACAGTATATATATAAGCTAAAGCAGTATGGAAGCTACGAAGCTACGATCGAAACGTGCGCTCTACACGGCCTCTGAGGGCGTCTCGCGGTACTGCATTGAAGAGCGCGCGTCTGTGTGAGTGTGTTCGTTTCCATCGATTCGTTCGTAGCTTCCATACTGCTTTAGCTTATATATACAAGGTGGCCCATTTATATCGGTCAGTATGGGAAAGTCTGAAAGTATAGGACATACGAAAATTTCTTCTTGGGAACCATGACATCGATTTTACCAGCAAAGAGGTACAAACAACCATAGAGACAATTTTACATGCTAGGATTTGTTGAATATTGTAACGGCGGACACTTCGAACACCTACTAAAATAAATGAAAGTATGTGAAAACAATGCATTTTATTCATTTTCGATATAATGTTTCATGGAGACATTTACTGCTTAAGACGTACACAATCAATATCAAACTAGAAATAGTGTAAGTTTTTTTTTTTTTTCAAAGCAACCGAGTTCGATTCCCGAGCTGAGTACAGGTTTTTTTTAAATACATGAATGCAGTTTTTCTTGTTATTAAAATCGATGTCATGGTTCCTAAGAAGAAATTTTCGTATGTCGTATAGTTTCAGACTTTCCCATACTGACCGATATAAATGGGCCACCCTGTATATATAAGCTAAAGCAGTATGGAAGCTACGAAGCTACGATCGAAACGTGCGCTCTACATGGCCTCTGAGGGGGTCTTGCGGTACTGCAGTGAAGAGCGCGCGTCTGTGTGAGTGTGTTCGTTTCCATCGATTTGTTCGTAGCTTCCATACTGCTTTAGCTTATATATATACTGTGCCGGTGTTTCGTTACCTTGATATGCGTGTCGGGGAAGGCCTCATCCTCGCTGTCTTCGTCGATGTCGTCCAATTCTTTCTCCGCCGCGGGCTTCGACCAACCCTTCTCTTTGTCCTTGTCTTCCTCATCCGAACCGTCTGAAATGAACGTATAATTTAAACTATTTTGCTAATACGGTTCGAAAAACGATGATAATCGACAAATCTCGAGAGATTAAATTTTTTATATCTACTATGACGTCTCAAGAGTCTTCCGTGAAGTCGCCAAGCGGTCACAGCGGAAGATCAGCGGTGGCCCCTACGGCCAGCACTATGCTGAGCTGAGACCGTTTCGCGATTTCGCAAATACTGTCATTAATATTTACTTCATACTTGTTTATTTTGTGTATTTATGTAATTTGTGAAATGCGAATAAACGTTTTCTATTTCTATTTCAATTTAAGAGCGAATTAGCGTTGTGAATTCCCCGATGACCGCGCAAAATCGATTTAAATGCGCCGCTCCTCGCGCCGTGGGGCTCGAGTCAGTCACTAGTCATGATTAGTCAGTTAGCAATCAGTCTTTGTATGGGGCCAACCCCGACGTTTGGTCAGGGTTCGGACACGCGAAGTAGATGCATTTCGTCACTACTTTGAAAAAATCCCGTATCTCAAATCAATACGTCAACAAAATTAAATTTGACCCTTAAAACAATGTTCATTAAGTTCACTCAGAAAGATCATCGATTTTGAGATACCAGCTTTTTTCAAAGTTGTGACGATTTGCGTTATCTAGTGTAATCTGCTGTATCTGTGATTTTAACACTCTTCTTTCATCCTTACTAAAATCATTGAATTCCTATACATAATTATCATAGGTTAATTTCCCTCACCGTCATCGGACACCGCGATCTCCTCGTCCTGCTCGTCCTGCTCTGACGCGGTGGGTGCGAGCGAGACAGCGTCGGATGCGAGCGAGGCGGCGTCCGACGCGTCGTCGGGGATCACAGACTTGCGCTCGTCGCGGTGTTTCTCGATGCAGCTGTCCTCCAGCTGAGAAAATATATAGTTTCTTTATACACTCATAACATAAGTTGAGTTACCGAGTTGTCGGCCCTTTAAGGAAATAGGTTCGTTTTAGGCATCAGGTTTTGCGAAGTAGATAGAGACAGTAGATAGTTCTTTCGCCATCGTATCATCAAGGAGCCGGTGGTGGTACTTGCCCGTCAAACAAGGACACTTAGTGTGAACCACATGTGGGTCCCAGCTAAAAGCTGCTAAAATCGCTGCGGCATTAAACAGTTGCGCCCTCATGTCATGAAGAGCCGGTGGTGAGGTACTCGCCCGTCAGCACAGACTCGGACACTTGGCGTGACCCACATGCGCGTCCCAACAAAAAAAAACCGCACCTCACCCGGAACATAAAACTGAACCCCATTTGCAGATGCTGCGGCAGTAGATAATTTTTGCGCCCTCGTATCATGAAGGAGCCGGTGGTGAGGTACTCGCCCGTCAAGCAAGGACACTTAGTGTGAACCACATGTGGGTCCCAGCTAAAAAGCCGCCGCAACTCACCAGGAACATAAAATCGTGCCCCATTGCTGCGGCCCTCCTGTCACGAAGGAGCCGGTTGTGTGGTACTCGCCGGTCGGCGCGGACTCGGACACTTGGCGTGACCCACATGCGGGTCTCAACAAAAAAAAACCGCAACTCACCCGGAACATAAAACTGAACCCCATTTGCAGATGCTGCGGTAGTAGATAATTCTTGCGCCCTCGTATCATGAAGGAGCCGGTGGTGAGGTACTCGCCGGTCGGCGCGGACTTGGACACCTGGTGCGCGTGCACCCACCACGCGCTGGTCAGCACTTTCGCTTCCCACGCCACGCTGCACAAATAATAATAATAATACATTTATTTGTAATGTTTAGTCAGTAAAACTAACTAATGAGCCATCATTTTCAAAAATCTATGTATATTCCGATTGGTTTTTTGGAATCTTTTTGTATTTTTTATTCCAATTACAAATTTTATTTTTACGGTCATCCCGTGAAACCTAAATCCTAAACCTAAATTGAAAATACAAACCGAAACATAGATGAACAGAAAAACCAGAAAAATAAGACCAACACTGGGAATCGAACCCAGGTCCTCGGCATTCCGTGCCCGTGCTATACCGCTACACCACTGCTGGTCACCTGCGAGTACCTAGGCTCGATTCCCAGTGTGGGTCTTATTTTTCTGGTTTTTCTGTGCATCTATGTTTCGGTTTGTATGTTCAATCTATGTATATTCTATACATATATTTACTAGCTGTTTCCAGCGATTTCGTCAACAATGCAACGAACATTGTAATTTACTTTTAAAAATATTACCAAGTATCACCGATAAGCATGGGAGTACCCAGGTTCTTGGCCAGGGAGGGGGGGGGGGGCAAATCAAATTTTATAAGCACCTAGTCAAATAACGGTTGGTTTTCATACAGATTGAAGTGTCTGCGTTATCTAGTGTAATTAATATCTGTGGTACCTGTAGGCCACGGCGGCCTGTCCGGCCTCGGCGAGCGTCCGCGGCGGCACGGGCCCGGGCGCCGGGTTCTTGATGATGACGGAGGCGGCGCCGGACACGTCCGCGTGCACGTATATGTCTGTCGCCCGCATGTAGCGCTTCACCAGAAGCTCGTTCTGTTGTTGGTCGCGACCACCTATCACCTAGGGGATAATAATAATAATAATAATTAAATTTTATTCAAATTAATTTCAGTACAAAATAACAAAATACAATATTTCACTTAAAATCTATGTAACACGTGTGCCTGAACTAGAATAATTCCTGTCTCTCCTGTTTCCTGTGTCTCTGTCTGTGTCCTGCCTAGGGGATAAATTATAGATAAAAATGTATAGGAAACTGGCCAAGTACGAATTGGTTTTCGAAGCGAGGGTTCCGTACTTTGTAGGTACGAGTGTCTATGAATATCCAGTGAGAGCATAGCCCTGCTGTCAAGCTAATTAAACGAACTGTGGGGTCATTTTTGATTGGTTACTGACATAGACAAAAAAAATATGAAGAAAATATGAATGAAGAATTCTAAACAATCATTGGATTCAGAGAAAAAAGAGTTATGACAAACGATCGTTCTGACAAAAATTACATTCGGACTTTCGATAAGTATGCGAGCCAATATAGACCCGAGTTTAGGACAAATGATATTATGGATTACGAAGAAGACCCATGTATAACACGGGTGGCAATGGCAACCCTATCTCCATTCCCAAATTCCTCATCCATCTCACCAGGTAGTTGTCCGAAGATATGAACCAGAAGAACTTCTCGAACCAGTACGTGCGGCGCGCCTTGCTGATGCTGCTGATAGTCTGCGCCTCCTTGAGAGTCTGCTTGGTCTTCCGTTCAGCACTCTTCAGCGCCTTGTCTGCTGACTCCAGCGTCTTCTGCTGTTTCTTTGCGGCGTTCCGCTTCAGGTCGTAGTATCTAAAATTCATTAACATCATCAACAAGATTGTCGCCATCATAATAGGGATGATGACGCCATTAAAAAATAATTCGAAGGCACAACTCCGGTAAAAAAATCCGCTTTATTTTAGCTCGAAAACCAGATTAATTTTCGATTTACTGTAAAAATAGATTTTTTGTTGCTAAAACAAATAAATAGTTAGTTGATTGAGTTGCCGGATAATGACGTCATAAGTCGCTATTGCCATTGAAACTCTATGGGAGCATTGTGTTTTGACAGCTCATAAAAAGTACATCAGTTGGTGGTGTCAACATCCCTATTATCATTAGTTTAATATGAGCAGCTGTCCATAAATTGCAGTACACCAATTTTGATAATTTTTAGCTCCCATTTGACCACATTTTTTAAATTTTTTTTTTGAGTGCGTCACAGATCGCATGACCACCACCCCCTTCCCCGCATGTAACATAGAGTAAAGTACTACACAAAGATCGTGGAAATGGAGTGAAAATAGAAATATATATTGCATAAACAGTTACAAGTTTGTGGTACAGTCAAGGGCAAAAATATGTATACACTTTAGTACCTTGTCTATTTTCATCATATTATTATTTGACCTGCCATATCTGAACTGGCACAGTAGTTAAAGTGGCAAGTTACTTTTTGTCCTTGACTGTACATACAAAGTATCAACAGCTCTACCCGTTTCAGGCATACGATGATATATTGAGTAGGACTTAACTTAGGACCTTTTTCACCACTTGTCGACTAACTTTAAGTGACCGATATCAGTGATGCCGACTCTGCTTGTTTTATCCGAATGAACAAAGACGGCATTACTTTTATCTGACACTTAAAGTTAGTTGACAAGTGGTGAAACCGCATTTAATCTAAAGCCAGATTTTTATAGACGTGACCACTAAAGGTGTAAAGGGGTCAATAAACTTTTTCTTGTCACTCATTGCTATAGTAACGGTCTCCTGAGTCACTCTTTAAACCGTAACTTTATAGGATTTAAATTTACCAAACATGCATTTTTGTGGTCGTTTTAAGCCCCTTCTATTACTGGTCATCTAATAAGCATATTAGTATAAGGGAACGTACCCATACTACGTAACCAGTTTAAGGGGGGGAGGGAGGTCTTTCAAATACTACGCTAAGTCACAGAAGGGTGGGGGGGGGTGGCTTAGACTTTTGTCACGTAGTCGATTTCGCCGAGAAAAATCTCGCACTTTTTCGAATTATATTTGAATATGGCGCGGAGTGTTTCGTACTTTTTAAACTCACAGTTGGTGGCGCTGACGCAGAGCCAATTTAATTTTTTTTTTCACTTTCTGCGTGCAAAATAATGAAGAATCACATTTTCTAATACTACGTAACAACCTGAGGGGGAGGGGGGGGGGGTCTTAGTATATACTACGAGCGGTCACCAAGGGGAGGGAGGGGTCAAAAAATATTAATAAATAGGTCACGTAGTATGGGTACGTTCCCTAATGTGACACAACATTTCTTCTATTACACTGTACTACTTTTGTCCCCTGGCTGACGGGACAGAATAACAGCAAGGAATAGTTGATCCACCCAAAGTAACTAGCCTAAGGGCCCGTTGTTTGATCAGTAGTTAAAGTTACTAATAGTCAAATTTCCATTGAAATGTGTCAACTATTGTTATTTTTACCACACATTTTAACTATTAGTTTGTTTAACTAATGATCAAACAACAGGCCCTAATAGGATGACGGATTTTGCAGTTGGATTTTACCAATTCCGTGGTGCAAACCCCACAACTTACTTCCTGGCGTTAGCGAAGGCAGTGAGCGAGAGGTCGATGTCGACGCACATGGGCTGGACGTCCTCATCGTCGTACGGGTCGGTGAGCTGCAGCGTGATGTGATTGGTCTGCAGCTTCAGCTGTTTGATGCAGGACGCTATGGGGTCCGCGTTCTCTTGCGCCGTCTTTACCAGCTCTTTGATGTCGTCCCATGACATCTAGATGTTCAATCAAATGATTAAAGACCTTGTTGTATCTAGAGTGTACTCGACAACAGTTGGTAATAAATAAGATACAATCTTTTTCTGCTGACTGTACTTTTTGTTGACTGTACTTGCATTATCGTTTAAACTAAATTGTCGTACCAAATTTCAAGTCGCTGCCGTTAACCATTGAGGAGTTCCCTTCTGCGGAGATGATCCTGGCCGAACCACCAGGGTAACATCCTGGTGGTTCGGCCAGGATCATCTTAGATACCTGGATACCATCTTGGATACCATATTAGATCTCTCAGGATACCTGATTGTTGTATTATCGGGGGTTTTTAACTCATTACAAATTGTCATTCATCATCCCAGCTTATATGCGTCCCACTGCTGGGCATAGGCCTCCTTCAAAATGAGGAGACTTGGGTCGTAGTTTTCAAGCAAGGAAGGTAAATTGGGAACTTCACACACACTATTGAACCTTCGCTAAAAATGCCTACTAGCAATCACTTGTATTGCTCACTTTCTATCATTCACTTTAGTGCCATAACAACTTGAATAAGCCCTTAGACAGTTTCAAAGTTAAAAATAATTGTTTGATACTATTTGGGTTGTTGCAAATTCGTTGTGTAACGTTGTACGTACATTTTTAATAATTAACACAATTTATTGATACAAATTTACATTAAAATAACATGTAAAAACACATTTCACACCGATTGATCTACAAAACTAGCATTTTAATTATTACGTAGTAGCACTATTATTCGTTGACATGCTGTATAAGATTTAAATTCAATTCCGTGTCTTGCACATCACTATGTGTGTGACGTCACGCGGCCCGTTATTCGGCGCGAGAGCATCATTTGAGTCCCGATCGACACACAGTCTCTTTCTCGGCGCAGAGGCGAGCGCACGGCACTTTCGGTCCTAATACGTTTCTCGTAACCGACAGCAGTCGTCCTTAGCACTAGCCTGTGTTTTTAATTTAATTAATTTTAATTAAAATTGTTACGGTGCAACTGTGAACCCCAATCTCGGGTAAGTGGTGATTAACTAACTGCGTATTAGCTAGTTGTAGATGTTTTTCCTTTATATGTGTTTTTAAATGCTTGGGAAATTGTAGTTTCGCAACTTATCATTCTTTGGCTATTTTATGCGGCTAATGAGCCTCGCCATAGTGCTTGACCCAGCGCTGCATGAATTTCCGAGTGTGATAATTGCAAATCATTTCCATTCTACCCACGCATTTTGATAAAAGTAAATTCCTTCCCCAATAATTAATTATTGCTTTGCTTTTCGTAATTAAATGTAATCTCCGTATCTGATTGTGAACAGGCACGGCAGCACAACTACGATAGTGCTTTCCTAGCCTAATTGCCGTGGCTGTTCACCGATCACCTGGATCGTGTGTAACACCCGTCATTGGCGCGTTCCAGGGTCCCAGGTTCGGGTTGGCTCTTTGGGGGCCCACCTTTCATCCCGTCATTTTCCTACACTTCGGCCAGAGCGACGGCCCGCCGTTGGGGTGTCGTACCCTACACCCACGGACCAGCGCCCTTCTTCATCTTCGGCTACAGTGCAGGAAAGTGCTAGTGAAAAGAATAATAGGAATTGTATTTTCCGTTATCTTGCGTACTAGTGTCGGACCACACCCGAAATTTAAATTTACCCACATTTGTATTTTTTTAACTATTACCGTTGAGCTGGCTTTCGGGTTTAAATAAATTAGTTTGATCACATTATTTTGTTTCACTTCTCCTCCTGGGGGGTGGGCGCAAAACCTAAACAGTGTGACACTGGCGCCTTGTAACGTGGTTCTAGTACGCAAGAAAAATCTGGTTCCCATTATTCTTTTTGCTTGTAGTTAGTGTGTGTTTGTGGCTTATTTTTTGTAAAACGTGCTTTATTGTTTTTGTTTTTGTGGTTTTTTGCAGCTACTAAGGTGTACCTTATAACGGTTATTTTTGAATTTTTTTTTTTTTTATTCTCATCTGTAAAATTAATTTCTTTGTTGTTTTGTCTGGGTGGTAGAACCTTGTGCAGGGTTCGGCCGGGTCAGGACCACCGTCTTACCCATTAATCCTGCCGCTAAGCAGCAGTGCTTGCATTGTTGTGCAACGGTAAGGAGGGTAAGATAGCCGGTATATTTACTGGGCACTTGAGGCATTTCACCTAGTCCTCAAAATTTCGGCAACGCATCTGTTTCCCGTTGGGTGTTGCGGGTGTTCATGCGCTGCGGTTTTATTTTTTAAATTTCAAATTTTCACTACAGTTCAACAGTAACCGTTAATTATTAACCGTTTCTTGCATTATATTCAAAATTTAAATTTTAAATTTCAACCTACCCTCAATTTTTTTTTTTTAACAAAAAACGGTACACTTTTATGATCAATTGAAATTGTTAACGTTAATTTTCACATACCTTGGTCTTGTATCGTGTTTTTTTTGTTTGGTGGTACACATTAGTAGCAAATTTTATTTTTTTCGTTGCAACTAACTTGTTTTTTTATTTTTACTAATACAAAAGGAAAAAACCAGACGTTCCAAGTAGTTTCATCATTTGTAACAGAACGGAGAACGGGTTTTTTTTAAACGCAGGTACCTGCATTTTGTTTTTTTAATCACCACTTATTCCGTTATTTTTTTAATTATTCTGCTTGATCATGTTCCCCATCAAGTATCTGTCTCTGCAGAAGTCGGAACTCGAATATGAGGTTCGGATTAGAGGAGCTACTGCTGCATCTTCTGTAGAGGAGTTACGTAAACAGATCCTTAAATTAGCACCAGAGCTTCCATCCGAGCACATATTGGAGTCCTCGATTGACGTTAGGGAGGATCTTAAGGGTTGTTTTGATGTACTTACAAAAATTAAATTAAATTTAGATTCAACCGATCCTTCTTCACCTAATGTACCGTCACTTATGAGAACTCAAAATATGCTTAATCATTTGAACAATAGAATCGTAAGGATAGCGCGTAGCGACGACATTAAGAAAGAATATGATGAGGTAGTCAAAGCTTACAAGCAGTATTCGCAGAAGCTTGCTACCCTCCAAACTAAGGCACCTTGTGCCTCTTTTAGTGCGGGGGGCGATTCTGCAAGTGAGTCGCGGTCTACCGCACCAGAATTGCAAAATATAATTTCAGTAACGTGTGACAGGGGCTCTGCCGATTTATCAAAATTAAAATTTAATGGTAAAACTTGTGTTCGCTCTTTTATACAGCGTGTTAACGAATTTATAGAGGCTAGAAATACACCTGCACACAAAATTATTAGTTTTGCTACTGAAATTTTTCAAGACGATGCGCTGCATTGGTATCGGTCTGTAAAAGACAGCGTGAGCTCTTGGACGGAGTTAGCGGATAGATTGAGGGAAGATTTCGATCAAACCGATTATGATTACCGGCTCAAAGCTGAAATACGGTCTCGTACGCAAGGGGAGCGCGAAAATATTACCATTTATCTCTCGATTATGAATGGAATGTTTTCGCGTTTATCCAAGCCAGTTCCGGAAGACGAGCAACTCGAAATCATCCTTCACAATATCAGGCCTTGCTACGCTAGCACTTTAGCTTCTGCTTCTCAAATTGCATCCGTTGACGCTTTACGTTCGCTATGTCGTAATTATGAGGCTATACAGGCACGTCTTGCACAATTTCAGGAACCGCCCAGAGTAACATCAGATACACTTGCACCTGAGTTTGCTTACTCAAAGGATAGTAACAGAAATACAAATAAATTACATAACAGCTCTTCAAGCACTTTTAATAAACACCCAAACTTCACACCCAACAGGAATTTTAATAAATCAAACAATTCTAATAACTACAATCAAAATAATTTTAGTAGACAACAACAAAGTTATGTTCATGCGGTCGGTACTAATAAAAATGTTCCGTATTGCCCTAGATGTCGCTCTAACGCGCATCACATCCGTCAGTGCCCGGCTAGTCGTGATATATTTTGTTTTAAATGTGGTATGAAGGACGTTAAATTTCCGGATTGCCCAGTTTGTAATAAAATGCCAAAAAACTAGCTAGGCAGAATTGTGGTAATTTTGACAAGCAAGATTGGGAAACTTGGCTTGAATTTATTACAAAATTTACCTCTACTTACAAAATTTCTACAATTCTGCAACAGAAACCTTCAACAGATCCTAGGCCTTATGTAAATATAAAAATTAACAACATTGACGCCTGTGGCTTGCTTGATTCCGGTGCTGCAGTTACTATTTTAGGCAACAATAGTCATTTATTATTTGCAGACTGCACCTTACACCAGGATAATCACATTAATATGGTAGCCGCTGGTGGTCAAAATCTTAAAAGTTTAGGTTTTATTAATTTGCCAGTCTCATTTGAAGGTCAATTTCATATCATCAAAGCTTACGTGGTTCCGCAAGTTGAAACTCCCGTTATACTAGGCATTGACTTTTGGCGTACTTTTCATATTTGTCCTAAGTACTTGGGTAGCATCACCTTGTCAGGCACTTCGTTAGCGGAGGTTAAAGTAAACATTGATGAAACTTTCATTCACTCTTATGACAATCTTTTAGATTCGCAAAAGTCCATTGCAGATAATGTAATAGCTCAATTTAAGTCTATCTCTACAGAGGAAAAAGGTCTAGGTAGAACCAATTTAATTTCCCATCATATAGACACTGGTGATGCTCAGCCTATCAGACAGCGTTACTATCGCATGTCTCCTGAAAAGCAGCGAATTTTAATAGAGCAAGTGGATGAAATGCTTTCATTAGATGTAGTGGAACATTGTGAGAGCGCTTGGTCTTCTCCGGTGCTTATCGTTAGCAAGAAGAACGGGCAACCAAGGTTTTGTCTCGATAGTAGGAAGCTAAACGCTGTAACTAAGCGCGATGCTTACAATTTACCGTACGTAGCTGAAATACTAGACAACCTTCGTGACGCCAAATATTTATCTAGCGTCGATTTATCAAAGGCTTTTTGGCAAATTCCCATTGCAGTTGAAGACCGCGATAAGACCGCTTTCTACGTACCAGGCAGAGGCACTTTACGTTTTAAAACTACTGCTTTCGGGTTGACTAACGCACCTGCTACTCAACAGCGTCTGGTAGATTTACTCTTTGCTGATATGGATTTCAAGACTTTTGCTTACCTTGATGACATTATTATCATCAGCTCGACGTTTGAAGAACACGTCTCTCGTCTTCTATGCGTTTTAGATAAACTTAAAAATGCCAATCTCACGGTGAATTTTGAGAAGTGCAAGTTCTTTCGTAGTCAACTTAAATATTTAGGGTATGTAGTCGACGCCCATGGTTTACGTACTGACCCTGAAAAAGTAGAAGCTATTATTAACTTCCCTACTCCTTCTTCTCGTAAGGAGTTAAAACGATTTCTCGGTACCGCTACCTGGTACCGACGTTTTGTCCCTAATTTCAGCACAGTTGCTGGTCCCCTTAACAGGTTGACTTCGAATGGCAAGAAGTCCCCTCCTTTCAAGTGGACGCCGGAGGCTGACGCGGCGTTTAACGCCTTGAAAGAATGCTTGGTGTCCGCGCCAGTTCTTTCTTGCCCGGTGTATTCTGAGCCATTCGAAGTACACACTGACGCTAGTAACTATGGGGTGGGAGCCATGTTAACGCAGACCATGAATGGTAAAGAGCATCCTATCGCCTATATGAGCCGTTCGCTTACCAGTGCCGAGAAAAATTACAGCATTACTGAACGCGAGACACTTGCGGTGCTGACTGCTCTCGAGCACTGGCGTTGCTACTTAGAAAACGGGAGGACTTTCACTGTTTACACTGACCATTCTGCGTTAAAATGGTTCCTTTCCCTAAATAATCCCACAGGTCGTCTCGCTCGTTGGGGCGTTCGTCTTTCTTCCTTTAATTTTGAAATTAAACACCGTCGCGGCGTGGACAATGTCATTCCCGACGCTCTTTCGCGTGCAGTTCCAGTTTCGGCCTTAAGTCTTGCCAATTCTGTGTTAAATACAGACGATACTTGGTACAAAGATATTTATAACGGCTGTCTCAACAATCCAAGTAACTATCCTAATTTCCAAATAAAAAATAATTCCTTATTTCGACTTTCCAAATCGACATCTAAGAGTACAGCACAGTTAACTGCAGAGTTCGCGTGGAAGGAGGTTGTTCCAAGTAATTTTCGACAGAAAATCATCCAGGAGCACCACTCAGAGCCGACAGCAGGACATTTGGGCATTTTCAAAACTTATAGGCGGTTGTCTCTAACGTACTACTGGCCTGGTATGCACCAAGATGTCGTGAATTTCGTGACCTCTTGCTCGACCTGTCAGTCTTATAAGGCGCAAAATCACACTACATTGGGTCAAATGGGTAGGCCGAAGCAATGCTCGAGGCCATTCCAGATGATTGCGATTGATTTTGTAGGTCCCCTTCCTGTTACAAGAAAACAAAATAGTTACATGTTAGTTATAACTTGCTGCTTCTCAAAATTCTGCCATATCTTCCCATTGCGTCGCGCAACGTCGGAATCAGTGGTTAAAATATTGGAAGATTCTATATTTTTAGTTCATGGCGTTCCGCAAACGATCTTCCTTGACAACGCTAGTTACTTTATTAGTTCTACTACTGATGCCTTTTTTAAAAAGTATAGAGTTCCTAATGTTTTCTTCACACCACGGTATACTCCGCAAATTAACAATGCGGAACGCGCAAATAAGACCCTGATTTCCTGTCTTTCTACGCTGGTTGGCAACGACCACAGATCCTGGGACACTTTTATTCCCAAGGTACAATTTGCCATTAACAACTCTGTCAATGAAGCCACCGGTTACACACCCTCTTTTCTTGTGTACGGTAGAGAGTTGGTTTTGTGCGGATCTCATTATACCGATTCAGACCTAGGAGACGAAGTTTTATTCCTACCACGCGACTTATACGCGGAAAACCTTGGTTGTCTGGCTTCTGTGTTTGATGATGTGCAGGCTTTACTGTGGCAGGCACATGTAAAAAACACTGCACATTATAACTTGCGTAGGAGACCAGCTGATTTCAATGTAGGTGACTTAGTTCTTAAACGTACCTTTGTACTTAGTGACAAGGACAAGTATTTTACTAAAAAATTTGCACCCAAATTCATCAAGTGTCGTATAGTTGAGAAACGATCTCCTCTAGTGTATGTTTTGGAAGACATGTCCGGCAAAAATTTAGGAGTTTGGCACATTAAAGATTTCAAACTTGCAAATAACCTTAAGTAGTTTTCGTTCCATTTAAATACGACAATAACAGTTGTGCATTACCTTACCGATCTTGACAGCCTTGTGATGATCTTTATAGTCATCCGTGCGATGTATCACGGGTGCCTATCATATAGAAAGACGCGACAATAATATAACTTTGTTGTTGTTGCTAGTTTGAATGACGAGTAAATGAGACGAATGTAGATGATCGAATGTTAGCGTTACAGTGAGTCACAAGTTAAGTTTTAGCACGGGTTTTTCCTTCAGGGTAAAACCCTTTCCGTGGCGAGGCGGGTAATGTAACGTTGTACGTACATTTTTAATAATTAACACAATTTATTGATACAAATTTACATTAAAATAACATGTAAAAACACATTTCACACCGATTGATCTACAAAACTAGCATTTTAATTATTACGTAGTAGCACTATTATTCGTTGACATGCTGTATAAGATTTAAATTCAATTCCGTGTCTTGCACATCACTATGTGTGTGACGTCACGCGGCCCGTTATTCGGCGCGAGAGCATCATTTGAGTCCCGATCGACACACAGTCTCTTTCTCGGCGCAGAGGCGAGCGCACGGCACTTTCGGTCCTAATACGTTTCTCGTAACCGACAGCAGTCGTCCTTAGCACTAGCCTGTGTTTTTAATTTAATTAATTTTAATTAAAATTGTTACGGTGCAACTGTGAACCCCAATCTCGGGTAAGTGGTGATTAACTAACTGCGTATTAGCTAGTTGTAGATGTTTTTCCTTTATATGTGTTTTTAAATGCTTGGGAAATTGTAGTTTCGCAACTTATCATTCTTTGGCTATTTTATGCGGCTAATGAGCCTCGCCATAGTGCTTGACCCAGCGCTGCATGAATTTCCGAGTGTGATAATTGCAAATCATTTCCATTCTACCCACGCATTTTGATAAAAGTAAATTCCTTCCCCAATAATTAATTATTGCTTTGCTTTTCGTAATTAAATGTAATCTCCGTATCTGATTGTGAACAGGCACGGCAGCACAACTACGATAGTGCTTTCCTAGCCTAATTGCCGTGGCTGTTCACCGATCACCTGGATCGTGTGTAACACCCGTCATTGGCGCGTTCCAGGGTCCCAGGTTCGGGTTGGCTCTTTGGGGGCCCACCTTTCATCCCGTCATTTTCCTACACTTCGGCCAGAGCGACGGCCCGCCGTTGGGGTGTCGTACCCTACACCCACGGACCAGCGCCCTTCTTCATCTTCGGCTACAGTGCAGGAAAGTGCTAGTGAAAAGAATAATAGGAATTGTATTTTCCGTTATCTTGCGTACTAGTGTCGGACCACACCCGAAATTTAAATTTACCCACATTTGTATTTTTTTAACTATTACCGTTGAGCTGGCTTTCGGGTTTAAATAAATTAGTTTGATCACATTATTTTGTTTCACTTCTCCTCCTGGGGGGTGGGCGCAAAACCTAAACAGTGTGACAGTTGATATGATGGCATTCAAAATAGTTGGCATGTTTTCAATAGAATCAGTTCATGAATATATTTTTTTACATAAAAAACCGTATCCAAAACAGTTGAATACCCCAAGGGTTAGTTTTGGATCGTGTCTTGTATGATCTATACTGAACTTAATATATTTTAGGAATTTATCATATGCGTGAGGGAGGAATATGAATAGTCTTAACTTGATTCAAAAATACCTTAAATGGTAGAACAGTGGCTAAAACTCACTTGGTTAGCAATGGCAGCCTGCACGGCTAGTCTCGCCTGCTCGACCAACGGCTCGTTGCGCGATATAAGTTCAGCCGCTTGCCTGTCTGTCACTTGCACCTGCTCGAGCTCCGTAACGCGCTTCTCATGGTCCTTTCGCACGTTTTGTAGTTTCTTCATTGCTTCCCGTTCAACTTGGATCGTCTGGTTAGAGATGAGTAAATTAAATAATAAATAAAAATAGACTCATGACTGAAATATACAGGGTGTTTGGTAGCTACGTGCACAGCTTTAAGGGGAACATATTTAGCCATATATGTCTTAGACGAAATTTGTTTTTTTTTTATTGAAAATTTAGAAATTTTAGGAAAATACCCAGAATTTGATAGTCATGAGTCAATATTGCCGCAATGAGCGTTAATTTGTAAACAAAATCTTTTATTTCGGATAGTTTAATGTGTATTGGACCAAATGAAATAATTTTTAAGTGTCTTTCTTGCCACAAAAACAACTCCACAAAGAAATTACTAAAAATGTCTGAGGTTGGAACAGTCATTTTTACGTGCCATAAAAAAAAAACATGGCTGTTTATTGTTCTTTTTTTTAAGGTATATTATCACTCATTCACATTGCTTGCTAAACGTGAAAACCTTTTCACATTATTCCAGTACCAAGAAATAGCGGTGCTCTACCGATCTCTTTGTATCTTCATCATCATATCATAGAAGCGGCCTGCATCCACCTAGAACCCATGGCTTTAACTAGTCATCCGTCCATCTCGTTGGTGGACATCCTTCGCTGCGTTTCCCGATCCGCGGTCTCCATTCGACAACTTTTCTGCTCCAACGGCCACCTGTTCTTCATGCAATGCCTTTCATTTTTCATTAAATACCTTTAAATCAATCTTCTGTCCTTCCAGAGCCGAAAAGAACTCGTCGACAGCTCTGTCAAAACTTTCATACTCCGCGTACGGCTGTTTCTGGTGCTGATTGTAGAGCATCGGGTGGAACTCCACGTTGGTAATGAAGAAGTCCTTGCCATCTCCCGTGGGGTTCGGACGCTCCTCCTTCTTCTGGGTTATGAAACCCTGGTAGGAAATAATAATTGGTTACGTGAGATGTTTAAAGAGAATAATAGGTGAAAATTTAAATGAGGCAATTGCAAGATTTACTATGGAAGTTAAATAACAATAGCACTACTGACAATTTAAAACATCAACTGACATGGTTAGTAAATTGAGTATTTCCACATAATCGGAATGCACGCGGGTAAAATCCCGAAATCAGAGAGTGCGATAAACATAGCTAAGAACCATCCTAAGGAAATTCGCTTTCACGTAAAAGAAACCGCATCGAAATCGGATCATCAATTTAACAGCTAAGATGGCACAGACAGACAGACATTGGGGCAAACTTACACACCTCCTTTTGCGTAGGGAGTTAAAAATGAAGTATCTTCGTCATTATCATCATCTCACCTTAGCTACTTCCTTCTGTGCGCTGGCCAGGAGTTCCTCGGCCCTCTTGACAGCCGCAGCCAGTTTGGGCAAGTCCCGCTCCGCAAAGAACCCTTTGTTGGGGTCCGAGCTGACCTTCATGTTGCCCGTCAAACCCTGCTCCAGGAGCACGTGGTCTATTATGGCTGGACCGTATTCTGATGAAAGAGGAATATTAGTAAAGACAACATCATTGTTACCATATTGTATTGTAAGACCAAAATTTTGACGTTCATAAGTGCTTATCATAGCCTAAATTGAATAAAGAGATTTTGACTTTGACTTTGACTTTTGACCGAGACTACACATATAAGTATATACTTACCAAGATTAGGATTTAGTATTTTCTTCAGATTGTCTCCAGGTTTGCTGTTAGCCAGAATTTTCTTCAGGCCTTCTTCATCGGGCGGCTCAAAGTTCGACTTTGCTCTGTCTAGAGGGTACTTTTCTTTCACAGCAAACCTGAAAAAGTGTAACAAACACTTATTAAAAGTTGTAGTAGTTTGGTGTATAAATGATTCTTATTTATCATTTCTGACCTAGATATAGGTCACAATAAGAAAATTGTTGGTGCTTTAGAAACTTAGGTTCATATGTTGGTGATCACTGTCAGAACATTACAATGTTAGTACTGTAAGTACCAGTGGCGTGCCTAGGGTATCAGACTATGGCAAGCCGAGAGATATGTATTAGTATTTTTTATCATTTAATGTAGGTAAATCCATTTTGTTGTCACTTTACTCTTCAATGTTTACTAGTCTGTGAAATACACAAGTCAGAAGACGGCTTTTGGGACGCAATTAAATCTTGCTTTTCAATAAAATTTAATGTATTTACCCTTCTACCGATTATTAATAATTCTTTTATACACTTGTAGTCCACACAAGGACAATTTGATCCGTTTCCGAACTCATTCTCTCACAGGCACAGCACTTTACACCGCACTAAAACCAGAATACCTAAGTACTTATTTATTTTTTGAAATGATTGCATCAAATTACAACTCAACGTTACGGCCCACGGTTAAACAATCATGAAGTTAGATAGAAGTTATTCATTTCGCCCGCGCACTTGTGTTCCATACCAAACGCAACAAACTTCACACCGTAAGCCAGCTTCAAAATTGCAAAGAAAGTGCTATTTATGCAGCTATACATCGATATTTGCAATACTAACCTTTTCCTAAGTGTGAAGAGAGCGTTTGGAAGTGGTTTGTAAGCCCCGTAAAAGCCCACGAGAGCGAGCGAGATGTCTTGCTATTTACAACGTACGCCATTATCGCCACGTTGTATGGACTCGCCGCGCCGCCGCCGGTCGCAATTTTGGCGCCACTGCCGCCACTGGCCATGCACCGGCACCGGATTACTTACGCAATTCTTATTAATTGACGTAAAATAAAGCGCGCTAAATTATTAAAGTGATTTCATTAGAACTTTTTTTTTTTCGTTTGGACATTGTTCGGTTTATAAGGCAAACCCGGCTTTTGGGCTTCTATGTAAGGATCGCCACTGGTAAGTACATGGAAATTATATCTTATGGAAAAGTGCTAGTTACGCGGTATTGTTCTAACACCGAATTCAAAGAATTTATTCAGTAAATAGGCCGCAATAAAATTGGCATTTTTTTACACATCCTTTTTAAACTACCAGCACTTTCGGAAAGACCATCATTGCCAAGAAGAATGCGCTGTAAGAAACACCGAAGCATACCACGAGTATCTTGAAATTTACTAAGAGTATTTTGACCAAGGAAATATTGTAACGAAAAATGCATCATGCCGCCATCCACCTACTCCTTAAAAACTGATTATAGTCTTGCGAGTGAGGGTAGACAATTAATAATAATAATAAAAAGTATGAATAAGTCAAATAGTGTTTGCCAATGTTACCGCGATATGGGTGGTATAGCGATGTGGGTGGTACAGTCACCAGCACCAGTATCTGATGCAACAAGCATGCATAAATATCTGATATGAGTCTTATTTGTAAGGCCAGATTGACGTTTCAGATATTTTTGCACGCTTATTACATCAGATATAGGTGCTGGTGATTATGCGTAAATGGTTACATTCCCCTGAGTCACTCTTTAAACTGTAAGTTTATAGGATTAAAATTTGGTAAAGATGCATTTTTGTGATAGGTTTAAGCCCCTTCCATAATTAGGTTATCTAATAAGTTGGTATGTTAGTATAATGCAACACTGTTTTTTTCTATTAAACTGTACTACTTTTGTCCCTTTGCTGACAGGACAGAAGAACAATAAATAGATGACCCACCCAAATACTAACCTGACTTTATCCCCCTCAACATGTGGTCTCAGCACATTCAATATTGTCCATTCGTAGTCAGTCAGCACAATGTTACCACGGTCATACAGTTCCAATATGACATGGTATGCAGCCTCTCCACTGCCAAACTGTAGGTCGACTATCCTATCGATACCAAGCTGGGAAAGTTTCTCAAGACGTTTGTTTTTGAGGTGCTTTCGGAGCTGTGAAGAAGTAACACTTGTTTTATTATAACATTATTTTAAAGGAATTGGAGACTGCTTCTTAACCTACAAAATATGAATTACTGAATGAATACTGAAATACAAGTCACAAAAATATTATTGACCTAGCCCAGCTAGCCTAGCTAATAAGTAAAACTTTTACTATGGGTACAGACAAACATATTTATTATTTTTATACTTGGGTTGATCAACTTCTTCTTGTCACTGGTTGCTGTAGTTACTGTCTCCTGAGTCACTCTTCAAACCATAAGTTTATAGGATTGAAATTTGCCAAACACATTTTTGTGATAGTTTTAAGCCTTTTTCTACAATTGGTTATCTAAATAAGCATGTTAGTATAATTTGTCATTTCTTCTATTAAACTGTAGCCATACTACTTTTGTCCCCTGGCTGACGGGATAGAATAACAACAAGAAATAGTTGATCCACCCACTTATTACATATTTATATGCTTACTTATTATTTGCTTTAAATAATTAAGACTTAATGATATGACTACAAACCTCTTACAGTCAATTTACAAGTATTTGAAATTAATGGTACAAATAGGTAATTTCTAATCTCTACATACCTTCATGGTGAACCCAGAGGGCGCCACATTCTTTGGCCATTCGAAGTGTGTGGTGTGCAACCGACTGGCGGACTCCAGAAGCAACACAGCTTTCTCTTCAGAGCGCTGCAGACGAATCAGGTATGACTTGTTGTCTATGTCGTAGACCTGGTTCACTCGCATACCTATCAACCTGTAAGTGCAGTAGAGGGTAAAAAATGTAATTTAAGTTTTGAGTTAAGTTGGGTCCCTAAAAAAAACACATTTGCTAAACAATTTTCTGTAATCTGTTTAACAAAACAACTTCAAGTGATTTTGTAACATATTGTAAATTTCGCAAGGTCGAATTTTTGTGAATATTTATAATGGTCTGGTTGCTACATCTATTATGCCTGGAAATGGAAAAGGGTTAACATAATACCTAATTTAAACACTTAATTAAGCATCTGTACAGATAAAAGATAATTACTTTGATAAGGTTGTTTCGTCTTAATTTCAACCACATTTCGACACAAAGTCTTTTATTGCAAAACGTGAAACTAAACAAAATCTTACAAGTAAGCACAAAAAAAAAGGTTACTCACTTCTGTAGTTCGGTGACCATGCATATTATATCGTAAGTATTGAATCGTGTCTTCATTTTGAAGCGAGAGTTATTTTTCTAAGTAATAAATTAACGCGATTTCTTACTAATTTTCATTAAATTTACTCAGCACAACTCAGTACGTAGCTGCGAGCTGGCTGTCAATGTCAAATGTCATTGCGTACTGTGCAATGCATACAGCAGTTTCTGACATTTATAAAGAGCTTATTTTTATTTGTTTTTTATCTTTCACTTTCACTTCTTCAAATGAAATGGGACATGATATTGTGTTATTTTGTTTTAAAATTATATAAAAGCCTCATCAATATTTTATTTTATTTTTATTATGCAATTATTTCTTCATAATGAGAATAAAGTTATCTAAAAATGTTGACCAGTGGCTGAATGAGCGTTTTACTAAAATAATTCAATAATTAATCGTCAAATAAAAAAAAAACATTGTTGATCTGTCACTGTCAGATGCTCGGATGTACGTGTGAGGTTATGTTGTTATTTCTACAAAATCAAAAGCGGTCTAAAATAGATAATAAAATTCGATATAAAATAATACGATGGGTTCAGAAGAAATCAAGTTAAAGGATTTCAAGTTAAAACCTATGAAATGCGAGCTAAATTTTCTCAGTAAATCAGATGGTTCGGCTATTTTATCTCAAGGTGTGTTTTCGTAATGTTTCAACTTTAAATACGTATTATTTAAATCTAAATGAAGTGATTGATGACATATTTTATTATTCCAGGAGCTACAGTAGCTCTAGCTAGCGTTAATGGACCATTGGATGTCAAGATATCTAGTCAAAGTATTGAGAAGACAACTCTCGAAGTTTTGTTTAGCAGCAAAGGTGGGAAGCCGTCTGTTAAAGACAGGTAGGGTTTCGCAAAATTTGTGTTATTATAAATCACTGCTGAGAAATAAATTTATTTTTTTCTGAATACCACAATACCATACAAGTTTGTAAGTATTTTGAACTTTATATTTTGAAGCTGTTTATGTCCTATTTTAAGGATTCCCATTAATTTTTATAGAATGGTCAAAAGTCAGATTGCTTCACATATTAAATAATCTGAATTTTTAGATGAATATTGCCATTTTAGGTACAAAGAAAATGTGATCCGACAAACCTGTGAAGAGGCCATTCTGAGCAGCCTGTACCCGCGCACTGGCATCACCATCACGGTCCAAGAGCTGGAAGACTATGGAGGGGTGACTATACCAATTTTATAAATCAGCAGAACTGATTTGTAATGTTTTTAGCATTATATTTTTCCTACTCAGAATCAACAGCACAATGGGTTCCGAGTGTTTAAAAAAATTTCCCCATTTTTTTCATACAAAATTTTATGAGTCAGTCTTGTCACGCCTATGCTGAGTGTATGAAAAAACCGGCCAAGAGCGTGTCGGACACGCCCAGAATAGGGTTCCGTAGCCATTACGAAAAAATTAAGTAATATTTTTCTAAGTATTTCGTATTTTATACGGAATCTTCCAAGTTTAGGTATATTTTATACCTTAAGCTGCTATTTACTCATAAACTACTAATAATTCTCAAGAAAACTTAGCCGTTATAGTTTTCCTTGGAAGTTTGATATACTGACCACCATCCTGAATTTTTTCAAATTTTTCCATCCACCGGTTTAGATTTTAGAGGGGGGGGGACGCTCGATTTTAATGAAAATTTGCACTTTAAAGTTGAATATTTCGCAAACGCTTTACTGAATCGAAAAATCGTTTTAGCAAACCCCTAATGGTTTTAAAATACCTATCCAACGATACCCCACACTATAGGGTTGGATGAGAAAAAAAAAATCACCACCACTTTACGTCTATGGGAGGTACCCTAAAAAAAATTGTTTTTGAATTTTTAATTGTACTGTTTTGTCGGCATAGTTTACCTATATATCCGTGCAAAATTACAGCTTTCTAGCATTGATAGTCTCTGAGCAAAGCCGCGGACGGACAGACAGACAGACAGACGGACAGACAGACAGACATGGCGAAACTATAAGGGTTCCGTTTTTGCCATTTTGGCTCCGGAACCCTAAAAACGTTAAACTATCAGAATCGATTCGGAGTAGGAAAAACAAAATTTTTCGAAAATTAAAAATAAATAAATTGTACTCTTTTTTTTTGACACACCCAGTTCCTGCAGACAAAGTCTCGAGCAACAACTAGTTTTATTAAGATTTAAACATCGTAAGAATGACGATTTTATGAATGATTTTCCTAATGCAGATTTTATTGAACTGCTCCGAATTTTATTCCATTCAATTGAAATATATTCCAGCTCCTCTCAACCTGTGTGAACTGCGTGTGCCTGGCGCTGCTGAACTCCGGCGTGGCGATGCGGCACGTGTTCGCGGCGGTGCTGTGCTGCGTGGACGGGCGCGGGGAGATTGTGCTGGAGCCAGCCGTGGAGCAGCTGGACGAAGCACGGGCGGTCATGAACTTTGTCTTCGATGAACGGGACAAGAGTCTCGTTACAGGTAAAAGCTTCCATCCATCTAGATCAGTGGTTCTTAATCGATGGTTCCTAGAAGACCTCAAAGTGGTCCGCGAAGCCATCAACAACGAATGGCAAAACGACGCGCCAGTCAAGTAGCGGTCGCAACCGTTCATTCATTTACTATATTACTTTTACTGTATACATAATTAGGTGGGTAGTTCTCACGAAATCTCGAAATTCTTGTCCTACAAGCTTTCACAAAAATGTAGTAAATATATAGGGGCAAGTATTGTTTTCCTGCAATAAATATCACCGTCGCTAAGCGTATCAGTTATGATTTCTAAATCATATGTGTAAATAAAAAAATTGAGTATATAATAATGCCGTTAAAATCATTCCCTCACTATGTCCCAACTCCCACTTTCAAATACTTTTAAATTTGCAAATAAGAAGATAATAAAGTAATAGCTATGAAAGTTTAATTAACCTTTTCTAAGAACAATGGACTTATGAATGGCTTCTTTATTAGGATTATAAAACTAAAAGAAAATAAAAAATATATATAAAACCATGTGTCCAATAAAATTAAATCATTCCCCCACACCTTTACTAACAGTTAATTTATGAACGCAGTTTGATTCAAACGTGAATGCTACCGTTTGTTTTTGATAGCTGGCAACACTGTAATTTTGCCAATATGGCAAATTGTTTCTGTACGCGTTTGAGGTTTTGTTAAAAAAAGGTTGAATTCATAATTTTTTAAAATTACATTTGTGTTCGTCATTACATCACGTCCTAAAAAAAGGAAGGGTAAGTACTTTCCCAATTATTAATTGCATGATGAAGTAGGATTTGGGGAGTAGTTTACGTCCACAAATAACCTTGTTTAAAGCATGTCCGTGTCACTTGTTTTTTTTAGATAATGCTTCGTTTCGTCATTCCCTCATCATCATTCCCTCATATATATTTACAATGAGGGAATGATGACATAAGGAGTTAATGATTTTGACTGGGTTGCGATTCTATTTTATTGTCGTTTGCTGTAGCAAACCCTTGAATTTAACTCTATCTTCTTGTTTCAGAGCAAATAATGGCAAGAAAAAAGAAAATCAGTGAAGTGGAAGCTAAATTAAAAAAAAAGAGAAATGATAGGAAGCGAAGAGAAAAAAATGAAATCAGAACCTACATATATATAATACCTGAAAAAAAAGAGAAAGGCCAAGTAAAACCGATTTCAAACATGAGTTCCAGAGAGAGAAGGGTTAAAAGGAAAACCTGGAAAACCTGGAAATATTATTTTGTCAAGTTTTTGCTTATTTCTTTTGAGTAGCTGTTTATTAACTTTGAGACCGATTAAGTTAAAAGGAAGGTTTATTTCTGAGTATTTTTTTAAGAAAGTAATGATTTTTTGTTGATTTTTCATAGGTACTGCCATTATGATTAAGTGCCATAGCAAATAAACTTAGTTATCATTTATTTGTGGCATCTGCAGGCTGCAATAAATTTGTGATTTTCTGGACAATAGTTCCTAATAATGTTAATTGATATATATTTTTTATTCAATACAAAATATATAACGAAATAATTATGAATTTTTATTTTGAAAAGTTTATAATTACTTACAAAAATCATTCCCTCACTTTATTTTTTTTAAACAGCCTTATAACTCTAAAAAAAAACGCTTAATTTGGGGACCACTATTTTTCTGAAATCGAGTGTTATGATTACTACGAAATCCATATGAAAAAAAACATAAATAACTAGAATATTTTTAATTTTATTGTCATAACCGAATTTCGGGATTTCGTGAGAACTACCCAGGTACCTTCAAGCAGTTAGTGGTCCCACTTTCTGAAATCTAACAACTTATCAAGCCAGCGTCTTTGGACTTATAAGTCAACGCACGTAAAAAGAGCTCTGGGTATAGACCTATAGGTCTAGGTATAGATATCCAGCCATCTCAGACAAAGAGTTGTGTGGAGGGGATACGTTCGCGCATCTGTCAACTAACAAGCCAATGGCGTGCCGGCCGCGCACGCTCCTAGCCCCCTCCCGCGTCCCCCACTGCGCCGCCAATGTGGTCCGTATTTCACTCCCTGCGCAGGTATGTTTCCAGGATTTCTTACGTACGTTGATTTGTAAGTTCAGCCGCTTATCGACAGATGGCGCTAATTACAACAATGTTTTTTTTTTCAGGTTTCACAGAAGGCAGTTTCAGCGAAGACACCTACAAGGAGGCGATAGAGCGATGCCGTTCAGCCAGCGACCTGATATTCGCGTTCTATAGGGATATCGTTACTAAATACTCTAATGTAATAGGATAGTATTAGGTGTTAAGTTAATAAAGCTGAGTTTACGCATACTTACTTGTTTTTTTTTTCTGGCGGCAGCAAGCCGATTGAGAAGTGTGCCCGATATTAGAAATTACGGGTGACACTCTTCCGGCCCGGATAACACCGACATGGAAATACCGGCCGCTTCTTGTGTACAGGCCCATAGAAACTGACAGGAGCTTCTATGGGCGTGTACACGAAAAACAGGGTCGGTATTTCCATATCGGTATTATCCGGGCCGGAAAAGAGTTCTACCCTTTATTGAGTTTGAAAAATTAGTCTATATTATATTTCTGACGTCCTACTATCTAAAGGTCGATTCAGGGGAGCTGGCACGAATGGATTGAATAAGTGAATGAAAGTATTTGTGTGTTATCAATTTAAGTAGGCATACTTCATACAAATATGAAAATATCATGCAACTGTCATTTTCCTACAAAAATGTCTAAGTGACATTTACTTTAAAAATAAATACCTAAATTGAGTTGTATGATTAATGTACAGACTTTAATTAAGATAGAAATAAATCAAAACGCAGAAATAATACTAAATATTACAAACTAAATTAAAAACTAAACTATGTCTTTCGTTCAATCCATTTGTGCCAGCTCGTGAATTGACCAGTACATATCCGTTATCCGTTTGTTATCCGTTTCTTGTATAATCCGTTCAGCCGTTTTTTTTACAGACGCACGCATGTACGCACTCACAAATGTTATCTTTTATAATAATATATATGATTTATATTAAATATTAGGCGTAACGTATACTTACCAATATTACCTTATAAACGTCTTTACCTCCCTGAGACCCGCGCGACGGCAAATCATATTTCGGTCAAACACTAAAAAGTACCTAGTCTATTCAGTCTATTTTATTATTCCAGACGTCCAGCATACTAACAAAATTCATCTAAATCCGTTCCGCCGTTTTAGTGTGGAGCAGCAACTAACAAACACATTCACGCACATAAAAACTTGCATTTACAATCTTAGTAGGATTTTTACTTATGTACTACTAGATGTTATAAGTGTCAACAATATGGTCATGCTGCCAAGTTTTGCCGGGAGTCAACGGTCACCTGCGGCCACTGTGGCGAACAAGGCCACACCATAATAGAATGTCAAAAAAAGTCAGACGACGCCAAGTGCGCTACTTGCTTGCGTTTTAAAAAACCAAGCAACCATATCACAGGTGATGCTGTCTGTCCGGCAAAAGTTATGGCTGAAAAAAGATACATCAGTACAATTGATTACGAAGGCACCTTATATCCACAATCTGCGTCACAATAAATTTTCAAAATCATAACTTAAACTTCATTTTAGTATACATATTGTTAATTTTCTAGTTACAATGTAAAGTAGGCAGTGGTCATATTGTTGACCTAATAACATAAATTGTAAATTTCTACTTAAGTAAAGCCCAGTTGCAATTTTTTTCACGTAAGGCACGTATAATGTATTAGGTACCTTAGTCAGCAAACTTCGAATCGGCTTTGACACGGTTAAAAATTGCACTGACGTTGTGGCTTATTTAGATCATACCACTTTACTTAAATTAATGTAGGGACTAGGATTTTATTAAACACAATACAATATACATCACACACATACACATACTTAAAAAAGAGCTAACCTAAGATATCTAAACTAACTATGAAAATGAAAATTATTATAAAAAGAATACCCCGTCTAAAACGTCTGCTTGTGGCATGGTTCCCATGACGCTGGCCGCATTACCCCTTTGGACCGCAAGTGAGATCCGCTGGGATAAGTACGCGCCAGCTCTTGGGTCCCCAGAAGCGTCTTAAATTAATTGATTTTATACTATTGTAATTTTTACCTTTTTATTATTTTCACTTTACTTAATGTCTGTATAATTTCATAATATCTATTTGCACTGTTAAGCTTAGAGATACTTAAATTATTTTTAATTTTATTTTATGCTAGCGCTTTAAGCCTGCGATACAGAGTTTTCTAGTAACTCTAGTGCAGACAACGTGTTACGTAGAATTTTGTAAAACATTGTATTTATTGTTATTTTGTACTGCAAATTATTGAATAAATTATCTATCTATCTATATCTATCTAATTTAGTCTGCAATAAAACTTCTACTAAATATTTTAAGGTCAATTTACGTCATGTGACGACATTACGAAACACGTGGCATCATGAAGCCCTTTATCCGTAGAGAGGGGCAACATAAGTCTGTCAGCTCTGAAATAGCCGGAAGAGCCTGACAGACTGTGGCAAAGATGACCCCCAAAAACGATTTCTTACGTCATATGACATCGCGACCAAAATTATTACAAAAGTTTCGTAATATAAGTGTCTTTAATAATAAATAAGACTTCCGAGCGTTTTTTAGCCGGAAGTCCTTTAAAAGTGTTATTTTAACTGCAAGGAAAGTGTAATCGTATCATGTTAAATGAGAATAATTTAACAAATTATGATCGATTAACAAGGTTTATCGACTCATTTCGCCATGTCTGTCTGTCTGTCTGTCCGTCCGTCCGCGGCTTTGCTCAGAGACTATCAATGCTAGAAAGCTGTAAATTTGCATGAATATATATGTAAACTATGCCAACAAAACAGTACAATAAAAATTAAACAAAAAATTTTTTAGACTACCTACCAAAAAAAATTTTTTTTAAATTTTTATTGTATCTACTGTTTTGGTGGCATAGTTTGTTATGAAATTATATCAATAAATAGTACAGCTTTCTAACATTGATAGTCTCTGAGCAAAGGCGCGGACGGACGGACAGACAGACAGACATGGCGAAATGAGTCGATAATCCTTGTTAATCGATCATAATTTGTTAAATTATTCTCATTTAACATGATATGATTACATTTTCCTTGCAGTTAAAATAACACTTTTAAAGGACTTCCGGCTAAAAAACGCTTGGCAGACTTATTTATTATTAAAGACACTAATATTACGAAACTTTTGTAATAATTTTGGTCGCGATGTCATATGACGTAAGAAATCGTTTTTGGGGGTCATCTTTGCCTCAGTCTGTCAGGCACTTCCGGCTATTTCAGAATTGACAGACTTATGTTGCCCCTCTCTACGGATAAAGGGCTTCATGATGCCACGTGTTTCTTAATGATGTCACGTGACGTAAATTGGCCTTAAAATTTTGACCAGAAGTGAAGGATTTTCTCAAACTTCCGGCTAATTTTAAGTGCGTTAGTTTTTTGATTCTAGCTCAGCACAACTTTCCCCACCGTGTGCCATGCATCTTATGGTGATGTCATGTTACGTAGGTACCTAGGGGCTGGGCTCACGGACTAATAGTGGAGGAGCGGGGAGTGGAGAAGCGGGAGGGGATGTGCATGAGGGGGACGGCTGCGAGCGCTTATGTCACGAGCGATAAAGACAGCAATATCCCAAACGAATACCTAACGCGGCCGCGCGGCCGGCAGGGAAACTTCTCTTAAAGCTACGCAACACCTACGTTATAAGTAGGATTGCCATAAGGCCTAGGGACCAATACGGGCCTAATACCAAGATGTCCTAGGAACCAATACCAATTTGCATTGTAACAGTATGGGTATCAAATGAAAGCCATTCTAAATATACACACATGTTTAATATTTGTAATCGACCATTCTCACAGAAATATCAATAAGTACAAAATAAAAAACATTTTAATTATAAAGATAAAAAACCCCGACTGCTTTATAAAACTAAAAAGAAACAAGTCTAAAGGTCTGTTAATTCTGTTGAGTAACTTTAAATTCGACAGTCGGGACCCACTCAAAATCGTGACCGGTTCAAAAATTGTCAGTAATGGTATGGGTCCCAACTGCTGAATTTAAAGTTGCTTAATAGAATTATAGACCACAAGACGTGTTTTCTTCTTAAAACAGTCAGGGTTTTTTTTATTATAATTTTATTTCAATTAAATATTTTCCATATCGGAATGGATTGTGTCGTATATCCAATCAAGATAAGGACTGACAGGCGTATAAGCTATGAGAGGTACTCGTGAAGTGATCATATCAATAGTAGTACCGCTGGCTACGCCAATGAGGCGTCCGTCATATACCAACGGGCCACCTGAATCTCCGAAGTAGGGTTGCTGATGGGGACCACAACGAGGCGCAATGCAGATGTTCGGACTCCCAAACATCATGCCGCCGTTCTGTTTGCAGGAGATCACCACAGCCTCCCCTACAAGAAGCGGTGGCTCTAAGTCATGCAACACGTCCACTTTTGTAGGTATTTTCTCTCCGTTTAGTAGCAATTTCGTTCGGCCAAATCCAGCGTATTTGACTGGCAGCCCCATCCAAGCTAAATAGTCAGTAGCCGATAGTTTCGCAAGAGGCGTGTTACGAATGCTTTCAATTTTCATTAATGCGATGTCGTTATAATTCCTTTTGTTAATTTCTTTGAAACTTGGGTGGTGCACAGATTTGATTATTTTTGAGAAGAATTTGGTTTCGTTCGATGGTATCGTTGTGTCCCCGTATTTGACTCTAATAATGTTCTTCACGATATCAACATTTCTTGGGGTGCAGTGGCCAGCTGTGAGTATCCAGGTCGGGGCGATGAGATTGCCGGAGCAGGTTCGCCCCATTGGAGGTTTTGTATGCTGAAGCATAACAACGAATGGAAATTCAAATTCATCATCCGGTATTCCTCCCACAACCCTTGGTCGTATCTGCCGCGACACAACTGGTGACAGGATACAAAGTGCGTAGAACGCGAATTCCAAAGCGTTTTGCATAATAAATTTGCGTAGAACTTGAAATATGAATTGTTAAGACCTCAACGCGATTTGTTGAAGTTTATTTTAAGTGGCTTATAACTTGATATTTCGTAAGGTTTTGTTTTTATGATGGCTTGTGTAAGCGATCACAGTAAAATAAAATAATTGAATCTGCTTTCTTGCGTTTTATTTTACGATTTGATTCTAACTGTTTATTGCATACGCATACCTGCTTCGAGAGACGTTGTTAAGATTTACAACTTACCCAGCTGGCACTCGCAAATAAACGTTAGAATATACAAGGGAAATTAATCGTAATTCACCATTGCTTCCCATGAAGTGACCCACATGCTCTTATAATATGCATGAAAAAAAAATCCAACTAAGTAACTACCACAGAATAAGGAAGGAGCTACTACATTTCGTCTAAAAAGGAGTAGATCTACATAGCAAATTAGCAATTGTTCTGAGGTAGCAAGTGGTCTAAGAAGCAAGTTGCTACTTAGACTTAAATCATAAAAATAAGGAGTCCTTATCTGACTGAGTGGAAGTAAGTAGGTACTTAAGATTAGTGTTTTCGTCTTTTACTGTCTGATGGAACCAAATAAATCTCTCTCTCTCTCTCTTTCTGTCTGACGAGCTGGCACCTATCCGTTGTGTCGTCAAGCGATATCCGTGACAGGATTTGTCATGTATTTATAGAAGGACTAGCTTTTACCCGCGGCTTCGCACGCGTAAACTAATCGGTCTGGTAGTGGCTATTGAAATATCCCGTGGGAGTATAGGGATAAAAAATAGCGTAAGTTTTATTCCAGACGTGCAGCTACCTACATACCAAATTTCATGACTTTTAGCCCAGCGGTTAATCGGTTATTATTTCAAAATTTTATTCCTATCCCGTGGGAATATCGGGGTAAAAAATAGCCTATGTGTTATTCCAGAGGTTCAGCTACCTACACACCAAATTTCATGGCTCTAAGCCCAGTGGTTGTTACTTCGAGATTTTATCCTTTGATATCCCGTGGGAATTTCGGGTCAAAAAGTCGCTTATGTATTATTCCAGACGTGCAGCTCCCTACATATCAAATTTCATGACTC
Source organism: Choristoneura rosaceana (assembly GCA_037349165.1). Classification (NCBI taxonomy): domain Eukaryota; kingdom Metazoa; phylum Arthropoda; class Insecta; order Lepidoptera; family Tortricidae; genus Choristoneura; species Choristoneura rosaceana. The sequence goes on from JAZBNJ010000052.1 coordinate 765,331, forward strand.
TAAGCCCAGCGGTTATTATGCGTTGTAACATGTTGGCCCGTAGGTTCGCGCGATGTAGCGGAGACGTCAAGGTGACGCTGTTCAAAGCCTACTGCCAGTCGTTCTACACGTGCAGCCTGTGGGTCAACTACACGCAGCGCACACTGAGCGCCCTGCGCGTCCAGTACAACGACGCGTACCTACAGGATGCACGCAGGATTAACGCTTCAGCATTATGCTGACTGAGCCAGTGTCCGATTCACAATCGCAATGACACAGACCTTTGTGTTGTTTTTGTACCAAATAGTATTGTTGTCTTGTGTTGTGAATAAATGTATTTTCTTTCTTTCTTTCTTTTCTTTTATGTTGTTCGGGCTGCCGCGGCACTGCAGCGCCTCGGCCATGTTCGCCGCGAGCGGCACGGACGGCTTCCACGCCATCATGAGCTTCACTGCTGGCGCGCCTGCGCGGCAGCCCCAACACCATCCTGGCCGCGTTAGTTGGCAGGTGGGATTCCCCAATGATGTGGCACTGGATGCGGTGTCACACGCGGCCGTTGGCGTTAATAATTTGACAATTTATTATTATTAAATTTATTTTCATTACTAACATAGTTATAGGATGACATTGTATGCTAACAAAATTATGGATTATTTGTGATCTGAATTAAACGATTATTATTATTATTATTATTTCGAAATTTTATCCCTATCCCGTGGGAATATCAGGATAAAAAGTAGCCTTCGTGTTATTCCAGAGGTCCAGCTACCTATATACTAAATTTTATGGCTCTAAGCCCAGCGGTTGTTATTTCGAGATCTTATCCCTAGTTATCTCGTGGGAATATTGGGTCAAAAAGTCACCTATGTGTTATCCCATACGTCCAACTACCTATATACCAAATTTCATGACTCTAAGCCGAGAGGTTCTTATTTCGAAATTTTATCCCTATCCCGTGGGAATATCAGGATAAAAAGTAGCCTTCGTGTTATTCCAGAGGTCCAGATACCTACATACTAAATTTTATGGCTCTAAGCTCAGCGGTTGTTATTTCGAGATGTTATCCCTAGTTATCCCGTGGGAATATCGGGTCAAAAAGCCACCTATGTGTTATTCCATACGTACGTCCAACTACCTACATACCAAATTTCATGACTCTAAGCCCAGCGGTTGTTATTTCGAGATCTTATCCCTAGTTATCCCGTGGGAATATCGGGTCAAAAAGTCACCTATGTGTTATTCCATACGTACGTCCAACTACCTACATACCAAATTTCATGACTCTAAGCCCAGCGGTTGTTATTTCGAGATCTTATCCCTAGTTATCCCGTGGGAATATTGGGTCAAAAAGTCACCTATGTGTTATTCCATACGTCCAACTACCTATATACCAAATTTCATGACTCTAAGCCCAGTGGTTCTCATTTCGAAATTTTATCCCTATCCCGTGGGAATATCAGGATAAAAAGTAGCCTTCGTGTTATTTCAGAGGTCCAGCTACCTACATACTAAATTTTATGGCTCTAAGCCCAGCGGTTGTTATTTCGAGATCTTATCCCTAGTTATTCCGTGGGAATATTGGGTCAAAAAGTCACTTATGTGTTATTTCATACGTCCAACTACCTACATATCAAATTTCATGACTCTAAGCCCAGAGGTTCTTATTTCGAAATTTTATCCCTATCCCGTAGGAATATCAGGATAAAAAGTAGCCTTCGTGTTATTCCAGAGGTCCAGATACCTACATACTAAATTTTATGGCTCTAAGCCCAGCGGTTGTTATTTCGAGATCTTATCTCTAGTTATCCCGTGGGAATATTGGGTCAAAAAGTTACCTATGTGTTATTCCATACGTCCAACTACCTACATACCAAATTTCATGACTCTAAGCCCAGAGGTTCTTATTTCGAGATTTTATCCCTATCCCGTGGGAATATCGGGATAAAAAGTAGCCTATGTCCTTTCCCAAGGTCTATTCTATCTCTGTACCAAATTTCATCTAAATCTGTTCAGCGGTTTTGGCGTGAAAGCGTAACAGACAGACAGAGTTACTTTCGCATTTATAATATTAGTATGGATTTTTATTTTAAGTATTTTATTTTTATTTTTTATTCGACTGGAAGGCAAACGAGCAAGTGGGTCTCCTGGTGGTAAGAGATCACCACCGCCCATAAACATCTGCAACACCAGGCTACCCGTGCGTACGTGGGTATGCGTTACCCCGGGCTATAGTTTATCGTATAAATAAAAAGCAGTAAATAACAGAGTGAACCATTTATTTTCCTTAATTGTTACTTTAAAATTTACAACCGCTTGTCGTGAAGTATTTGATAGGCATCACTAGAGTCGCTTATTACAATGAATAAAAATAATAGAAGGAATAATTGAATGCCTTTGCGCATGCCGCCGCTACCGAATATTCCCGAAGTGAGGCGAAACCGACAAGGGCTGGGCACACTGGGGCTTTAGCAATGATTTTTTTTTAAATAAAGGTTGATATACATATAGAAATGAGCACAATTTTCAGTTATTTTGCCTAAATCCAGGGAATCCTAGTTCAGGCACACGTTTATAAGTCCTATTATATCTTATTGGACATATATATTAAATAATAATACACATAATACATTATATGTTATATGAATAAAATATTTGAATTTGAATTCTTTTTTTGAATTGAAATGAAATAAAATATTTATTTGCTGGAATACCATAATGGAATATACTTATTTGATGATTGATTTAATGAAATTATTTAATCTACTAATATTAATAAAAAAAAACCGCATTCTAATCGGTCCACCCGTATAAGAGCGAAAACTATAAATTTTTTTTTTTTTTTTGAAAACTATATTGTATTGCATGGAATTCTTTAAAGCAATAAATGACTGAAGTGAACTGAACTGAACTGAGAGCTACGGTGCCACAGACAGACACACAGATAGACATACAGACACACATAGCGGTCAAACTTATAACACCCCTTTTTTGCGTCGGGGGTTAAAAAGGCATAGATAGTTACCATGTTTATTTACGCCTTATCATCAAAAATTTTTGGATGGATATGTAAAAAGAAAGAAAGAAGAGCATTTATTCGTGAGATATTACAAAACAAAGAAAAAGCAAAACGGAAATCGTGATGAATTTTGTCACAGAATATAGATAGCTGAACGTCTGGAATAACACATAACATAGGCTACTTTTTATCTTTATGACTTCCTACGGGATCGATATGAAATACGAAAAATTTCAACCGTTACGTTTAGGATCATATCATGTGGCATGGTGTATAAATTTAGAATTCCACGTTGTAATTTTTGTGAATTGTCAAAATTTCAATTCAACTGTCGATGTCGGATATAATATAATATAATATAATGGTTTACGTCTGCGAAGTCACAGGTAAAGTATATTGGTAAATGGGCCAACAACTATTTTACCGACACTAATCTGTCCGTGACACTTTTCAAACAATTGCAGATTTTTGTAAGTAAATATGTTTTTTCTGTAATTTAATAGAGCGTGTACGTACATGAACACGTGCCATCCTACGTAAGTTCAACCTTTTGAACCGAGAAATATCTTGGAAGTACGATTTTTTGGTAACGCCGGAGTCAATTTCGGTAAAATAGTTGATTGACTCAAATGAAAATGATACCCTTGATCTCAGTGTGCTCCGCACCGTATGGCATTGGCGGGAAAAATAAAGCAAGATGGCGGTTCGTCGCGATCGGGATGCAAATGGCGGGCAAAAGCGCCGCCGTGCATTTAAACGTCCGTCCGTCGCGCTCTATTTACTCTGTTTACCGGTGCATCCAGGATTCACTTAAGTAGCGGATTGTTTGATAAAGAATGCATACAATTTCTATGACTGAGAATAGTAGTTGCCAGTCGTCATCATCTCCTATATGAAATGAAATTGAAAATAAAATGAAAACGAAAATAATCAACAATGGTTTACAGACATTTGGACTTAGGTACTGCTAAATTGTACTGGTATAAACTAAATGCTGTAAATACTTACATGGACCTATTACTATCAAACCGAGATTATATAGAACTCGTTTGAGCACATTATGTCGTTTTTGAATTATTACATGAAAGGATATTGTTAATGTATGTGCAGTTAAATGACAATAAATACTTAAATTTCAGTAGATAACTACGTCAAACTGTTTGGCACAGGCCTCCTCTCATAGTAAGAGTGGCTAATCGTAATCAGTTACCAGTAGGCATAATAACTCCTCACTTTAAGGGCCCTTCTCTCTTTGAGGAGCAGGTAAATACGTAAATACAAATAGAATAGAGATAGATATAAAATTGATCGATTCCTTAGAACATTACATAGAGTGTTTAACAGGCAATTCTGACGGTAAGAGCAAGTACCTAATTTAACAGGGGAACATGATCTTAAAAAATTACACCTGAATTGTCAACTTTTCTCCATTTTTTATTAAAATGCGTACGCGTGCGTAATGCGTGCGTCCTATTATATGTTAATAAAGTAGGTACAAAAATTTTAATCAAGAAATTAAATGTTTAACGCACTTCTGCAAAAACAATCATTTAACAACCTAATTTAATCGTGAACGCGCCGTAAATCAAGATTGTCGGAACGCAGCCGCAGGATCAAAGATGGCGGGGCGACGTTCATCTTCCCGCGTATTTGCATTCGTGACATTCCCACGGTGCGTCTTAACTTAATTCTGATCTCTAAATTAAGGCGTTTGAATTACTTAGTTAAAATTTTAAAACATTATCACACATTAACTAAACCTAAGTAATGCTCAATTTTGTTTCTGCGTCGTACCTAATAGGTTCCTAATCCTAAGGATAATTTAGCTTATGAGTCTTTATGAAAAATGAAAATGAAAAATTGTTTTATTCCTTAGGAAAATAGACTTTACATAAATAGTGGCCGGGACCTGCTAGTAAGCTTGAAAAAGCCTGTGTCAGGAGGCACCGCTCCTCCAACCTCTTTACATGTACATTTTGTGTCTATTTCTTAACTGATAAACTAAAACTAAACTTACTTACTAACTATTTATACGCATATTCCGTAATAGGTTTCTGTATGAACATTATCCGACAAACATCGTTTCCTCATGATGGCCGTGAAACAGTCCATCAATGCTTTGGCGAACGCATGTAGCTTTTAATAAATGTATTTAATACCTCCAGAACTACCCTTCAATACGTACCCGGAGGCACGGCACCGGACCGGCCGTGAGACGGTCGCCGTACGACCGACGGTAGTGCCGTATTAGCATGACTAATAACATGCTGCCATTATACGGTGTAGCGACAGCATAACCAAAGATTCGATCATAACAGTCCTTCGAGAATCAACCCGTAGAGGATAGAGCGGCCAAGCTAACTCTGCAGAGAATAGTATGGTAACACTGCAAATGTAACGCATATTTTAAGGTTGTACCATAGACTTATAATACACTATAGACGGCGGCTCAGCGTGCCGCTGAAAGGGACAGGAGACAAGAGTACATGCATAATTAGGGTTACCCTCTCAAAGTAATTTACCCCACGTCACATGCGATCTTTTTCTAAGTTTTAAATTTTTATAGACAACTAATACAGGAAGGTACATATTTATAATTCAAGCTAAAGTTAACTAAGTAGATAAAAAGAAAATGATGAAATAATAGGCATTTCATGATTTAATATGTACATTTAAGAAGAAGTACCGTTTTTGGTCACTGTACCGTTTCATCTCAGCCTATATACGTCCCACTGCTGGGCACATGCCTCCTCTCGGAATGAGAGGGCTTGGGCCATAGTTCCCACGCGGGCCCAGTGCGGATTGGGAACTTCACACTCACCATTGAATTGCTTCGCAGGTTTCCTCACGATGTTTTCCTTCACCGAAAAGCTCGTGGTCAATTGCGCACATGAATTTCGAAAAACTCAAAGGTGCGAGCCGGGATTAAGCCCACGACCCTCAGCTTGAGAGGCGATAGGTCAAACCACTAGGCCACCACGGCTTTTGATTTGTTCGGTGTCAACTATTAACTCTGGTTTCCCTTCAAAACGAATAAATCTTCCGCCTTTTACTGCACCGTTTATGGCCATTTATTGTTTAAATATACGTTTGAAATAAATGTATAGTTATAAATCACTACAAACTTTATTCGTTTCAGAATTAACTTTTGAAAACTCACTAAAAATTATTATTTTTATATGACTCCAAATGTCAACTGGCCAAAAACGGGCTTAAGGTGGCCAAAGCCGGTACTTTTGCCTATCAAAGAAACGGATTCATTCGTAAATCGAAATTTCACAGACTGAATTTTATAACGGATACCGATAAATGAATTCTTGGCACACACGGGCAAAGGCTAGTGTAAACGATAAAAATAAAACATGCATATAAACCATAACATATTTTTATTATATAAAAAAAGCGCCACAGTGGTCGGTCCTGCGTCCCCCGCATCCTACGGATACTGTTATCGTTAAAGTCGGAGTGACGTAGTGGCTCTTATGTTCAAACACCCCCTTTCCCCTGGCTGCAATCCACTTCTGGTGTAAATTAGGATTTTCCGGGAAACTGTAATGGAATTAAAATATTACTTAATACTTAAAAATATTTAATGATATTTATTAGATGCACAACAGAAAATAATACCCATAAATTGTGGGAAAACAAATATTGAAAATCTGGCAACACCGGACAAAATTTATTTGTAGGTTATGATTACGATTATTTTGTTTTTGATTATTTTATTGATCGTATTATGTACTTAATTTACTTTATTTTACTTGACATTCTTTAGAATACTATCTAGCACATAATAAAAAGGCCTAATAACTGTTAAAAACGTTTATACTTACGAATGAAAAGATATGTCGGGCAGTTTCATTTCACTATCACTTTTACACCCAAAAATACTACACCGCACCATATTTTTCTTCATTATTGTTTAGAATATTGAACCACAAACTTTTTAAAGCAATATTGTGAATATTTTATCACGTTTATGAGTATTTTCCTAGCTTTTTTCTAAAAGCGCGAACAAAATCAGCTGAGCATCTGTCAAGTTTGTTTAGCAAACTACTTTGCTAAACAAACCTGACCTTGAAAAAACCGGCACGCGTGGCGAAACAAAAAATCGAATCATTGCATCTCATTTCTTTACACACATTTGGCGTAAGTTACTCTTTTTCTTGTGCGAATGCGACGGAAGCTATCAATTCGTCTAGGGATTCTCTGTCTACGGGTTGTACCTACGTGATTTGACGTTACACAGTGTTGCCAAATTATTCCGTTGCACACTTAGCTTGGCCAGGCTCTAACAGCTGGACATCAAGAAACATTCAAAATGCGAATCATATTGTGTGACACTGGTATAAAAAACTTATAAGATCTAGGTATGTATGTAATATTACCTATTATAGTAACTATTTATTGTACATAATAAATATGTAGGTATTTTAGTTTAATTTCTCTACAATTTTGGAGACAGTTTAAGATTTTTTTTGGTCGGTAATTGAGCATTCCCCCCCGGGTGAATAGGTACTCTACGAAACATTGCTACGAAACTACTACCTTAGATTGAGAAATGACAGAAAAGATATTCATAGGTACCTATTGTTGAAATGTATTTAATAATTATGATAGTAAGTATATCAAAATTACAAGGAAAACTATAGCGGTTAAGTTTTCTTGAGAATTATTAGTAGTTTAAGAGTAAACAGCAGCCTAAGGTATAAAATATACATACCTAAACTTGGAATAGTCGGTACAAAATACGAAATCCTTAGAAAAATATTAACTTATTTTTTTCGTAATGGCTACGGCACCCTATTTCAGGCATGTCCGACACGCTCTTGGCCGGTTTTTAACACATATACCCATGATCCGTCTGTAAAATACCTCGCACAATACCTACACAGTTCTGCTGACCTTCCATGCCGCACGATAGAGTACCTACACGCAGAGTTACAACCAACAAGCCCTGCGATTAAGTCCGCCCCCCCACTGCGGCGCCTCCTTTATTTTTACAAGACCCGCGTCATGGCTACCTAGGTTATACACAAGTTATTGACCTTAGAACACATGTAACACTACCCGAGTCCATAAAGTTCGCGTCTATCAAACGCAGGGAGTCTAGGAAATGCTTCCAGAATATTTGTTGAGGTTATTTGGTTAGTTCGATGGGACGCCCCTGTGAAGGTTTTTCGTCGGAATTTTTGGTTCAAATGGGCATTTGACGCGGTACAAAGTCACCACCACGAATAGGTCGCATGCTTAGTAATAAACGGGCCTAACTCAAAATTGGCGTAAAATTAGTTATTGTACTAAAACGGCTTATATCTGACAGCACTATCGGCTCTCGTTCTTAAACCAGCCTAAATCGGGTATTTTAAAGAGATAGTACGACTTGGTGCGTTTTACTTTCAACAAAATTGCAAATTTAATTTGGTGCTAAAGCAGCTAACTTCAGTCATGTTCCGACTGACTTGCGAGCAAGACGTTGGCTTTCGTGAGCCATTTGGAGATAGATCGTTATTGCAATAAGGAAAACAAGAGTATTTTGAACAACTTTTAAGCAAATAAAAGCATATTTGGATTTACTTCTTTTTAGCACAAAATCAAACGCAAAATGAAGTGATGTAATTCGGATTGCCTCGTTTTATCAAAAAGAATCCTTGAATACTTGTTGTTCTATTAAGACATGCATCATTTAATATTTTTATTATTTCACCACATTTTGCTACATTTAGTAATAAAGTGATTTATCAATGCAATGTTTTTTTAAACCTTAGCAATATTATTACATATATAAAAATAAATTGGTTTAAAAGCAAAAAGCGCAAGCAGACATTATATACAACGTTAGGAATTATAAAGAACATAGTAAAGAAAATTAAATCCTACCAAATAATTTAAAGGAAACGAGAAGTGTAAATTACTTAAACTTTAAACTCGATTTGCCAAAATTCACGATTTTTGAGTTAAGACCGTTTATTACTAAGCATGCGAGGTATCTCAAACAAAAAAGGGTGCATAAATATTTGAACTCTATTTCTAGGGCCAGTGGGACATGTAATAGTAGATTGTTCAATAAGGAATTAAAACAAGCTAGAATGACGAGATATTTAGCCATCTGAGCAGAGCGAGGTTGGCTATAGTTCGAGTGTCATTAAAGTTCATATTAAATATATTGACCGTACAATCACGTCTTAAATCGAGTTTAGCTCGACTTGTTTCGGGCTAATGCGTAGCCCTTCTTCCTCGGAGCAACGCGACTCGGCGGCTGCCCCCCCCCCCCCCCCCCTGCGTACACCCATATATTCGCATCTCCATTAATTTGCGGTAGGTAGCCATTTAAATAGAGACAAAAATCCCCGGGCATCGAGATGCGTAGCGTTGTGTCCGGCCTTACAGGACACGGAAACACGAGCACTACATGTTGCCAGCACAGCGGTGAGCACCGCCGCTCGGACCGGCGCCCCATGCGGTGCGCCTGCGCACTTAACGACGCTGTAAACCGCGTCGATTTATAGGGAGAGCTAAATTAGCTATAGGTACTTATTATGAAGGTATGTTATGGTTTAAAGTTTCAGGCCCAGCCCAGGGAACATAAATAACAAAAAACCTACCAACGTATTTTATAATATCAAATTTTATTTGACTTCATTACTTTAAAAATGCTTTAATTTAACTGGGTACCATTATTTTGCTAACTCAATATATTTATTGAGGAACAAATTTACAAATAATTGAAACAGTATAAACTTAATAATAATAATTAAAACTAATATAACTCTAAAAAAGGCCTCTGTGGCATGGTTCCAAGAATGCTGGCAGCATTTCCTCGCTGTATGGCGATGCTAAGACGCTGTGCGAGGAAGCTGCCAGCCCTCTTGTATCTCAATTAAATTTTTGTTAAAATATAAAATTAACTAATCATGCAATGCAAGCATGCAGAACCCCTCTTAGTTCTTCTCATGCCTTTCTTCAGTCCTTCTCCAATTTTTTTCATTGCTCTCCTTCTTTAGCTTCTTTAGTTTTAATTTTTCGATTCCGTCTCTTCCTAATAATTTTGTTAGATCTCAATTGCTGTTGGTGTTCCTCTTTCTAATACCTACTTACCTTCTGGGCCCGTTCATGATGTTATCCTAGCTGTCCATCGGTCGTCGTTCATTTTGACTACTTACCTACATGCCCTGCCCAACGTCATTTCAGCGTGTTATGGTTATGCGTTATACCATACCCAAACAAATTCATGTCGTTCCAGTGATCCCGTTTTGCAAAGCCTAGCTATTTGTATAGGTATAGGTACAAGAAACACACATATAACTAGTTATACATGGCAACACATAGGCTGTGTTAAAAAGAACTGGCCGTAGCAAGCTTTATTTTAGAAAAAAACAATAATTTCAAAATTGGAACGTCGATTTACGACCGCGCAGACCGGTAGGCGCGAGCCACGCCCCGCTATTATGTTTTTTATCGGTCGCGTTCGAATTTTGAACACATAGGAATTAAAAAGCGATTATCCAGCATACATAGTGAAAATACCCCCTGTTTAAAGGGGTGATTGTTTCCGAGTATTTTAGACATGGGTAGTATGAAAGTTTAAAATTTTTGGAATTAAGGTAGACGTTTTAGGGTTACCTTGCAAGGAAAAAACAGAATCCTTCTAGGATTCCTTCGTTATCCGTCTGTCAAGAGTACGGTTGCCATATGGAAATAAAAATGTCCTGATAAAAATCCTGACACCATTCTAAAAGCCCTGACAATTTGATTAATATTTGAAAGTAAATAACAAAAGCAAGAGCGCAGCCAGCGGTATCGGCATTTTTTTTAAACAATAGTTTTTTTTTCAAATAGGTAGGTACTTTACTTATTTTACTGGCAAATGTGATGAAAAACATTGTATGTCGCACGGACGGTACTAGAATTACGAACATCGACTCATTAAAGCCGTCTTCCACTTCAGGCTTCTAATAGACTCTCGTTCGTAATTCCTTATTTACCGCCCTTAATACACAATCTATTAATACGAGGGTGAGGAAGACCATACGATACTACCGGACTTTGTTTTCGAATTTCACATTTCGCAGTAGCCTCCCAGGAACGCGTAGAGGTGTCAAGCTGAAATTAATACCAAATACTGAGGCCTGTTACCCCCTTGAAACAGCAAAAAAATCAATCTTCCAAGTCAACGCAACCAAAAGAGAGAGTCCTTAAAAAAGGTGTTTTCATGCAAATTGCCGTTCGTAATTATCCGAAAAACCTATGGGATACTTTTGGTGGTTCTTATTAGAAACTTGAAATTTTTTGTATGTAGGTCTTACTGCACAACTAAGACGAAAATTATGAATATCTTATTTTTTAAGTCTGCTTAACTAAAGGTATCTATAACCATCTAAAATTACTCACACTGATTACATTTTTCCTTTGAATATTTATCTAGATAAATACAAAGCAATCATTCGGTAATAAAACTGGAAAAAAAATTATGAGAGGTAATGGTGTAAAAACATGACAATTAATATTTTATATTTTTACGTCGTAGTCCAAAAACTCCAAAATTAAATCAGCTGAGGGGCAAATATAAAACAAAAATAAAAAAACTATAGAAACCTTCCATACACCCAAAGTGATTAAAAACAACATTCAATGGCGTCGATTAAAGCTTGTAACGTAATTATAGAATAAACTACAATGCATGCTTTTTACGTAAACGTATGCAGGTGGTAATTATAAGGCGTTATTAAACTCTTTGCCTTAATGATAGCCTGAGCAGCGATCTCAAGACGATTCGAATTTGAATGATTAAAAAAAAACACCAAGCGCGTGTCGGGCCACGCATAGTGTAGGGTTCCATCCATACTAATATTATTAATGCGAAAGTGTGTTTGTATGTTTGTATGTTTGTCCGTCTTTCACGCCGTAACGGAGCGACGGATCGACGTGGTTTTTGGCATAGAGATATTTTATGGGCACGAGAGTGACATAGGGTACTTTTTATTCCGAAAAAATGCACAGTTCCCGAGGGAACAGCGCGCACGATAACCGAATACCACGCAGGCGGAGCCGCGGGCAAAAGATAGTACTAATATAAATAAATATCATGGAACACTTGACACCAATTGACGTAGTCCCAAACTAAACAAGGCTTGTACTATGGATACTAGGCATCGGGTAAACATACTTATATAGATAAATACATGCTTAAATACATACCGAGAACAAACATTCGTATTATTCATACAAATATCTGCCCCGGCCGGGAAATGAACCCGGGACCTCAAGCTTCGTAGTCAGGTTCATTAACCAGTAAGCCATCCGGTCATCAAAAGGTCGAAGGTCACGGGTGAGCAAATTAACGCCTGATTCAATAAGGAATTATAATTTTTTATCAGTGAAAGAAGCCTTCGGTTAACGAAAATAAAAAAACATGGTCGATTGATAAAAGTATTTTGGGACAAGCTCAATTACTCGTGTTTAACCCCCACGAAAAAAGAGGAGGTCCTAAGTTTAACGCCAATGCTTGTGTGTTTGTCTGCATTTTGTCTGTCTATGGCATCATAACTTGTAGTGTTATGTTACTTACGTTTCATTTTTAACCGACTTCAAAAAAGGAGGAGGTGCTATGTTCCAATGTTTGTATTTTTTCACTGTTTTATTTTATTTTTAAATTGTCGCTTCACGACATTCTCACACGAATGAACCGATTTCGATGCGGTTTTTTTTAGTAACACCTTTGCTTTGGTTCTTAGCTATATTTGATAAAAATCAGTTCAATCGTTTTTGTGATATTGGATTTTGAAATGACAATGTCAGAGGTTTATAACTTTTTTAAGTTGATTAGGTTTTTTTTCCATATCGTCACCAATATTTTTTTTCTCCTTCTTTCATTACGTTCAATCAGGACGCCCCGCGGGGCCGCGCATGTGCACTCGTTTTGTTGTTAATTCTGAGCAGCGTGCCTTACCGGTGTTAGTCATTAACCGGTCCGTCGTTAGGTTCTTTTACATAGGTACTAAGGAACCCTAAATGGGAAAAATTAAAGTCTATGATCAAAAGTGAGAAGGTACTTCGCAATGCCTTCACCCTTTCAAAAACCTCTGAAAAACAGCCTTTCAGCCTTTCTCAAAAGCTAAGACCGTGAACACAGCATCAAAATCCGTTGCCTAATTTAATAGATCAGCGTAGGTGCTACATAGGTATAGTCAAGTGCAAAAATAATTATCCATTCGAACCACTCAAAAATATGTTACTACCGACTTATTGCGTCGTAATAAGAGTCTGTGGTACTTACTTATTTTGGAAACTTTGAATAGGTTCATACACTTACACTACAGTACAGTTAAATGGCGGGAAATGACTTTATTTTATAACTAGCTGACCCGTCAAACTTCGTACCGCCCCCTTTTTTTATATTTGCTCACCTTTTAAACCTTCCCTGGACTTCCACAAATAATTTAAAACAAAAATTTGCTAAATCGGTCCAGCCGTTCTCGAGTTTTAGCGAGACTAACGAACAGCAATTGATTTTTATATATATAGAATAGAATATGATTTTTATATATATAGAATATATATATATATATATAGAATATATAGATATCATAGATAATAATATAAAGGTGATAACAAATTCAATTAAATATTAAAATCGAATACCTATATGATACTTTTTGTAATAGAAAGTAAATCGTTTGAGATGAATATTTTCATTAATTTCTGGGCATCATTTGGTCAGATCTTGTCTTTCTGCTTTGGCTCGTCCGAAACATCAATAGGTTTTGTTAAAACTCCTTTTTGATTATTTTCTTAACTCTTTGTTCTGATTTTTATTCTGTCTGTCAATATTCATGTACAGACTGACCAACTTATCTGTGAATCCAAAAAGTTTTAACGTCATTCTCATAAAGTCTAGTATTGCTTGATCTGATTCACAGATACATTGTATTCTGTTATTCTGTAAAAGTCGATGAAAGGGGCTGACGTGGTCTGTAAAATTTGACAGCATGCGTCCAAATCACTTCATCATACTTAGCTTATAAGTTTATATGCACCATGGCTACATTTGTTATTAAAAAAATTCCCGTGAATAAGCTTGCTTATACCAACATAAACATAATCACAACTCTGAGTGGTTGGAAGACCATTGGAATACTCACTGCCCCTATCTACCCATTGGTATGCCGAAGGTACTTTGGGATTTTATTATAACGTTTACCGTAATGTAGACTAGACAGTAACTTTGACCCATAAGGCCGTCTTTCACCTATAGACCCTAGAGACCCTGGACTGGACACAACATGCTGCTTAAGTCTGATTTTCAGGCGTGAGTGTAGGTAGTAGCTATCGGTTATCGTTTGGTAATAGAGTAGGGACTAGGGGGCCCAATGCGTCGTGGGGCCCAGTGTGCCCAGTGGGGAAGAGAAGCCTGCCCATAAGAAAACCACATATAGAAAAGTCCTCTTATGTCTGCCTGTCTCTCCGCAGCTAGCTTAGAGATTGTTAGTGCCAGAAAGCTGTAATTTTGCATGGTTACACTCCCATTGGCACGCCCATTGAGTCGATTTCAGGGTAGACAGTTGGTAATCTGCGCCACAGCAGGGTGTCACTAGCGTTGCCTTCCCTGCTGCCTTCAATGCACACCATAGGGTTCTCTGCCTTTTCCCAACTCACGATTGTTTCATTTGCCACACGTTTCGTTTCCTAACTCACGATTTTCCATGAAACTATTATTTTTTCGGAACTTTCATAAAACAAAAATAACCTACGTGTTCTAAAAAACCATACGAAAATACAATGAGGCAATTTACGTATCTGGTCATATGCGTATCTGGTAATTTGCGAAACTGATTCAGGTAATAGGCTAGATGACTAAAAAAACTGTTTATTCCGTCAGGTGGATAATTTAAAAATATTGTGCACATATTTTTTCTGTTGTTTGACAAACAAAAAATGACGAAGATACAGTGCTTAGAAGTTTTGAGTGACGACACTATATGGTACGATTTTTATGCGATAGTGACGTCACGAGCCCCCACTCCGGAAGTTTGTTCATCTATAACTTTGTCGATTTTTAATAAATAGATAAACCAAAAAATATGTGTTCCATATTTTTCCATAATCTAACTGTCGGACTAAATAGATTGATATATTTTTAACCCAGTCATCATCCCTATTAGCGTATATCAGTTTATTTCTGTTTTAAAATCTTTTAATTTAAATTTCTTATTTAATGAACCCACCAGAGTAACAACCACTTCGACCACATGTATAGACAACATTTGCTTAACTTGTAAGTATTTAGAAAAAGCTGTAATCAGTGGAGTACGGTCGGATCACAAAGCGCAAACAGTGAAGTTACCTCGGGCTAGGGGCGGTGTTAATCAAACCATAGAAATTAGGCCGTTGAACAAACAAAGACTTGACCGTCTCAAAACAAACATCGCGCAAAAAGTAAACAATTTAAAAGTATGCACTAAAAACCCAAACGAAAATTTCAAAATATTGTTAAATACTGTATGCGAAGAATACGATAAAACGTGTAGTAAAAAACGTATTAAAATAGGAAACAAACTGTCATTCAATGAATGGGCTACGCCTGGAATACGTAGGAGTAGGGACGTCTTATATGATCTTTATGATAAGAAATCATGTACTACTGATGAACGTTTCCACCAGTATGTTAGGGATTATTCAAAATTATTCAAAATTATATGTAATAAAGTAAAAGCAGCCCATGTAACTAATAAAATTAAGTCCTCTAATGATAAAATTAAAACAGTTTGGAAAATTATAAATACTGAAACCGGTCGACGTAAGAACGCGGAATCCTCTATATCACTAAAGATTGACAACGTATTAGAAACGGACGCGGTTAAAGTAGCTAACGAGTTTAATACCTACTTCTCTAAAATCCCCATCGAAACGACAAAATGTCTCGCGTCTTCCTCAAAGCTAGCTGAATCGCTCTTAAAAGAAAATGTATCTATTCCAAACATAAGTAACTTTAAATTCACGCATGTCTCTCCCGGTGACATCATTAGGACTTTTAAATTATTGAAAGTAAAAAAAACGGAAGACTTGTGGGGCGTCTCAGTTAAGGTTCTACAGTCTATTTTAGATGTCGTTGCTCCAACTTTAGCTTTTATTTTCAATAGCTGCATAGATGAAGGTGTATTTCCAGATTTGATGAAATATAGTAAAGTAGTTCCTATTTTTAAATCAGGTGATAAAGATAATCCCTCTGATTATCGTCCGGTGTCCATCCTATCAGCGTTTAGCAAAATATTCGAAAAAATAATGCTGACGCAAATGATCTCGCATTTTAATACTCATAAAATCATGCATCCACAGCAGTTCGGATTCACAAAAGGCAGGTCTACTACAGACGCGGGTCATAGTTTAGTTAAATTCATTTTGCAAGCTTGGGAGGAATCACATGACGCTATAGGTGTATTCTGCGACCTCTCGAAAGCTTTTGATTGTGTGGATCATGATACTTTAATTTGTAAGTTAAATTTTTATGGCATTCGTGGCCTCGCTTTAGAACTCATTAAATCTTACCTCACACAAAGAAAGCAAAAGGTAGCGATTAACGGAGCGGTATCGGAGGAATCTGTGGTCGAAATGGGAGTGCCTCAAGGATCCATTCTTGCCCCATTCCTGTATCTTATTTATGTAAATGACCTAACTTATATGGTAAGCCAAAAGTCGGGTATCGTTATGTTTGCTGACGACACGTCTTTACTGTTCAAGGTTAGTAGAAAAGATACCGACTTCACTGAACCCAATGAAACCCTGTCCGTGATATCCGCATGGTTCGCTGCCAATAATTTGTTACTAAATCCTAAGAAAACCAAATGTATTAAATTCTCATTGATAAATTCATCTAACTCGAATTCAATTTCTAATATAAAGTTAAATGGGCAAACTATTGAATTTGTAAAATCAACAGTATTTTTAGGAATAACACTCGATTCTAAACTGCAGTGGGGACCTCATGTCACTGCAATCGCGGGTAGATTGAGCTCTGCTGCTTTTGCAGTTTGGAAAATACGGCAGCTAACCGATGTGGCGACGGCACGGTTGGTGTATTTTGCGTACTTTAATAGCATTATGTCGTACGGGCTTATTTTATGGGGATCTGCTGCAGACATCGAATCAATTTTTATCTTGCAAAAGAGAGCAGTTAGAGCAATTTATAATTTGAAGACGCGTGAATCTTTAAGATCATTTTTTAAGGAAACTGGTATCCTAACCCTGCCGTCGCTTTATGTTTTTGAAATAATCATGTACGTTAGGAAGAACATATGTGATTTTCCCACTAACGTCGATAAGCCAAAGGCTACTAGAAACACAGGGAAGCTTAAAGTACCATCTTACAGACTGGCTAAAACCAAAAAGTCGTTTTTGGGAAGTTGCATACGTTTTTATAATAAAATTCCAAAAAATATTACTGAAGAAACTGATACAAAATTTAAATCTACTGTCAAAAACACATTAATATCTAAGGCTTATTATAAAGTTAACGATTATATCATGGACAGGGATATTTGGAAATAATTCCGATCCGCACTAGCGATCCCTTCAAATAGTGAACCTACTGTGTTAAAAATAAAATTGTGTTAAATACTTGTAATGTATAGTACATAGATGTCATTTATAAATATTGTGAATCTGTTTTTAAAAAAAAATACCTCGTTGAGTTTCTTGCCGGATTCTTCTCAACAGAGGTTTTTTTCCGAACCGGTGGTAGATTAAAAAAATGACGTGTAAAAGTGCCCATTGCGGCCTATTTGCTGAATAAATGATTTGACTTTGACTTTGACTTATAAGATAATTTGCGTTTCTGGTACTATGCGTCTGAAGGTGATTTTTTTGGTTTCGGAGAAAATCGTGACTTGGGAAAAGGTAGGATACTGCACCATAGATACACTTTAATAACGTGGAAAATAGTGGCCATTTGTGAATTTTTGGAGTCATTCCACACGGCCATCGATTTAATGTTCCTGTCGGTGATGGATCCAGATGCAAGTGCTCCCGCAGCCAGGACCCGGAGCTGGACTGGCGCGAGGTGGTCTCCGAGGCGGAGCAGATGGTGGGCTTCCCCACCTCCTTCCTCAACCTGCGCTGGCTCTTCAACGACGAGATCGCCAATACCGCCGTGCATCTGAGAAAGCTGGTCAGGGGGCCTACCACGATCTTTCCTAAACGATCCGAACGTTCAGCATTTAGGCACCTAAACTGAATCGTCGAAATTGGTACCACGACCTTTATTTCTCAGAGCTGAATCTCAATCGCTTACAAGTGAATGAAAGACCGATATTTTCTCTGATATATGTATCGCTATCGCTGAACCTCACTTGAAATGAATCACAAAAGTAACGTCGTAGTACGAAATAGCGATGCAGTTCAGTTTAGAGCTTAAACTGAATCGTATTAAGAGAGCGTGGTAGGCCCCCAGTTATAACGTTTTAAACTATCGTGATTCTCACTCATAGTCAAAACTCAGTCATAGTCTACTCGTGACCACGGCAACAGCAACGTTACCGAAACGTCTAGGTAAATATTACTTGTGTGTGTTAGCGTGATAAGTCCCGTTTGTGGTATTTTGACTATGAGATTGTCAGTTTATTGTTTCTCTATTTGTAACCCCCGGCGCAAAAAGAGGGGTGTTATAAGTTTGAACGCTATGTGTGTCTGTGTTTAAGTGATATTATAACGGATAACTCGCGTCTTAAATCGAGTTTAGCTCGACATGTTTAAGACGTGAGTTATTCGTTACAATATCATTTAATATGAGTGAGTCTTACGGTAGTTTTATGTGTCTGTATTTGTCTGTGGCACTGGAGCTCTTAAACGGGTGAACCAATTTGAATGCGGTTTTTTTATTTGAAATCAGGCTTTCTAGCTATGGTTCTTAAACTTAGGTACTATCCTAATCTACGAGTATACTGAGCGGCAAAAAACTGTATTTACCTCTAAAAACGAATTCCTTTAGCTATTCCTGAGGAAGTATCAAATTAACCGTGATAAAAAGTATCCTACATTAATCTATTAGGTACAGTCACCAGCACCAATATCTGACACAACAAGCGTGCATAAATATCTGATACGACTCTATTAATTTCTAGGGCCGGAAGGACGTGTCAGATATTTTTGCACGCTCCGCTGTGACAGTACATAAATTAGGACAAATAGTATAAAAGATAGGTCCCGTCATAGCAAACACCTCTCTGTCATCAGGTGGCGACAAACCACCCCCTCCTTAAGTCAGCGAAGAACCTGCTGATCGGGTCTAAGAGCAACCTGCAGTCCGTAGGTCTGATAGTGCTGCTCGTTTCCAAGGCGGCCGGGTTCAACGCCCGGGACTTCCCGCGGGACCAATACGACACGGGTAAGATATAGATCTACGGGTAGATATAAGTACTTGGGATAGACAAACAAAATACAGCAGGGTACGGATTGGCTACACGGAAAAAAAGGATGTCTTAGATCAAGACAATCGAAACCCTTGGTCGAATCGAGACAATAATATGTATACCGCCGGACGTCATATTGTATTGGATAAAGACAAATATTTACTTGGGTTAAAACTATTAGCTTACCTACTGAAAAAAAAAATTACTTGGATTTAAACAATATTCCTGAGACTATGAATATTCTTGGTCAAAGAATTCCTTTTTTTTAACCCCTACGAAAAAAGAGTGGTGTTATAAGTTTGACCGCTATGTGTATCTGTCTCTCTATGGCACCGTAGCTCTTAAACGGTTGGACCGATTTGAATGAAGTTTTTTTTTAAAGCAGACCACATATTTTGCTGAAGGTGTGTGATTGTTCCAGGAGTATTGCACTCGCAACGCGCTCTAGCAGAGATAGTGGAGATGAAACGCACCGGGCACATGATCCACAAGACCATGGCCAACCTGCAGGACAAGGAGAAGATCGGAGACAAGTTTAAAGACCTGCTCTGCGGAAATAAAATCGTGTTGTTGACAGGTAAGTTCAGTCATCTATCTGAGATAATATCTGCCACAGCGGAGCGTGCAAAAATATCTGACACGTCCTACCGGCCCTGGAAATAGGGTCGTATCAGATATTTATGCACGCTTGTTGTGTCAGAAGTCAGATATTGGTGCTGCTCTGGTGACTTGACTATACAGCTAAAGGGTGTCGACGTTTTAGTGATTTTTAAAACCCTCCCCGTGGTGAACCGTGTTGAGGTTTTAGATTAACCCCTCTTACACAAAAATATATATATGTATACATATACGTATGTGTATTTTCTTGGTATAAGTAAATTAGGTATAATAGGTAGCAATTGATAAGCCGAATCAGGCAGTTCTCGCAGCGGGCAGGGAAGTCGTTTTTAATAAAAATAATTTCGGAAATAAGCTTTGAAACACTCACAAATACGAGCCTGAGCTTGAACTCATGACCCTTTGCTTAAGTATCCATTATTCGCTCTGAATTTACAACC
The DNA here is from genome assembly GCA_037349165.1 of Choristoneura rosaceana. Lineage (NCBI taxonomy): Eukaryota > Metazoa > Arthropoda > Insecta > Lepidoptera > Tortricidae > Choristoneura > Choristoneura rosaceana. Next base: position 785,787 of record JAZBNJ010000052.1, read on the forward strand.
ACCTGCATTAATATCCGCCACAGCGGATCGTGCAATAATATCTGACACGTCTTTCCGGTCCTAGAAATAGAGTCGTATCAGATATTTATGCACGCTTTTTTGTGTCAAATGTTGGTGCTGGCGAGAGTACCATGGTTAAGCGTGTTCGTTCACACAATTTTAAGTCATTATCATCCTCAGGTGACTATCTCCTCGCCAAATGCCTGCAGCACCTGGGTGGTCTGCGGAACAACGAGGTGACGGAGCTGATCTCCACGGGCCTTCGCGATCTGGTCGAGGGGGACTTCCTTGGCGACCGCAGCGCGGACAACGGGCCGCTGCCCTCGCGGCCGAGAGGTGGGAAGGGTTTACCACGACTACATAATGCTACTAGCTTCTTAATCGGATAGCTATTTATCCCGTGGGATGTCGAAAGATCCCTTGTTAGTGTACAGTCACCAGCACCAATATCTGAAACAAGCGTGCATAAATATCTGATACGCCTCTATTTTTAAGGCCGGTAGGACGTGTCAGAACAGACTGGAATATCATTTTAGGAACTTACCTATTTTTCGAGTGGTAAGACCTTGAGGAAGGTCCACCTAAATCATTGCCGCTGTCTTCCCTGTTGATCCTGCCAAACAACAGTGCTTGTGCTGCTGTGTTCCAACGTAGAAACTACCTAAGGGGTTTGCCTGCATCTATCATACTATCGTAAAATCCCCTAAGAGAACTTCTAAAAGACAGAGCTGGTGAAATTATACTGGCACACGAAGCTATATCCACGCATCTGCAGCAAACCTCTGGTCTTACTATGCCTGCTCATTTCCTAAACCCCATTTTGTCTTTTCCCGCACTCTATCTTAATATTATTTTAACAGCTGAAAACATCGTGAAGCCATATGACTGGGAAAACGAGTTCAACTTAGACAAGCTTGGTGGCAACGAATTCCTCGGGCAAGGGAAGGACGAATGGGTGTTAAGGACCATGCTGCAATCCGGTAGCTTGCTTGGAAAAGGTTGCCAGGGTGCGATGAAGCTCGCCTACAGAGGGGAGCAGACAGAACGTGACGCCTACGTACTTGGAGGCCACCTGGCCTTGATGTGGCAACTCTACCTGGACGTAAAAGACTTCTTCATTCACCCACATTCCTTCTCTCTTGTTGGCGCGCCTGTTATCATGGCTCTGTGGGAATACCCACAGATTTACGGGCATGTTTTTGAAGCCAAGATGGAGAAGAAGCCTATTGAGTTAAAACAGCTGCATTATGTGGTGAGAAGTACGAGGTGTATGGATTATCTGTCGGGGCTGATGGACGAGGAGTTGGCGGCCATTTTGAAGTACAGCGACCGGTTCCCGGTGGACGACGCTCGGTGCGCGCTGCAGAAGATGGCGCGGACTATCCACGGGGAGACCATGCAGTACATTGAGAAGTGAATAAAGGATTAATATAAAATGTTACTGTTTTACTTACTTAAGTTCTCCAAGTAGACCTGTTTATTTTGACATTTCCACAGGTAGTTTCTGATATAATTCAAGCTTATTATAAGAGCTGATTCCCACTTGTCTGATGTCGGGCATGGATTTTAATCGGATATTCCAGTGGGAGTACATTTTATACGAAGCTTTTCACACACAGATAGGTATTACACTAGATTACGCAAATGCATCTACTTCGATACAGAAATGATCACTTATTTCTGACGTTGACATACACGAGTATTTTGTTTTATCTTTAAAACGGTGGACCTACTTTTGTACATATAAATATAGAATAGAATGTGAATATGTGACACAGGACTCGGGAATCCCATTAAATTTCACTCGATCGGAAAATGAACTGCGAAATATTTAAATGATGATCAGGTGAAATAATTTAAAATAACCGTCCGTCAATCAGGTGTCAACGTTATCGGATCATGATTATTCGTTATGAAATTAAATTTCAGCTCATGAGAGGGCAATTGGGTATTTGCGATTTTCTCATAGGTAGTTTGTAGTTTATTGTTCTTGTTTAACTAGAGGCCCTAGCCACAGAGAACATAATATACCCTAGCCTAGACCAGGTAATCCCTACTAATATTATGAATGCGAAATTAACTCTGTCTGTTTGTCTGTTACGCTTTCACGTCGAAACCACTGAACCGATTTTGATGAAATTAAGTATATAGGTAGTTTGAAGCCCAAGGATCAACATATTCTTTTCTTCCGGTAGAGGGCGCCACTGCGCCATAAATTAGATCCGCGCAGACGAAGTCGCGGGCATAAGCTAGTAATGTTTATATATATTATATACATAGATCGTGTTAATCATCCTTATTCTCTGCGGCCCAATGTGCATTATAATGTACACAATAAATTCAAAGAAATTAGGAATCTATGACAATGTAAAAAAGTAAAAATTCTTTTGTTTTACACTTTATTCTCGAAACAATTAGATTCCAATTGCTTTGTCAATTTTTTTAAAAATATTTATATGGTGGGCTTAAGGTGGATAAGGCACCTATCCTTTTACAGTGCAGTATAATTAAAATTCTGGAATCTGTATCTAAGTAGCCTCACATTGGCCTTGTTCCTAATTCCTAAAAATTACTTAGATATTTCGATGGCCCAAACGAATAAACGTGTAATCGTAAAACAGCAATTTTACTGGAAAAATAAAACCAACTTTAACTTTGTATGGAATAATTACCAACGAATAAACAATTAAAACATTTTATCTCAAAAACGGTTAATCAGATCGGTGTAAAAAAAATTGACGACTTACTTTGGGCCATATGTAAGCTAAAAAAGCAAAAAAAAAAAATATTTGGTGTAAAGGTCTTTGCACGTTTATTCGATTGGGCCATCGATTTTTCATTTACATTGTGTAAGCAAATTTTGACTATTTTTGATCCCAGGGGTTTCCCCAAGGACTCATAGGTACGCACTTGGTCAGTTTTTATTTCTACGTATTCTATGCAGACAAAGCTGCGGCCAAATACTAGTTCAAAATAAAACGAAGTTTTAATAGGTACAAACATTGTATTGATAACAACAGTAAAATATTTTGAAACGACAAATAAAACTTTAGGAAACAATCTAAAATATTACACGAACTTTCATTTTTATTTTTTTACTATCTACATACACACAACTGTCATTACAGGTCTGTGTGTCCTAACTTAACGCGTTCACTGCCACTGACGCACATATGCGTCTTCGGAACTTCGCTCAGTGCCGCTGTCATAATTATTCACACATTTTGCAGGTGGTAGGACCTTGTGCAAGGTCCGCCCGGATTGCTACCACCATCTTTCTCGCTAATCCTGCCGTGAAGCAGCAGTGCTTGCACTGTTGTGTTTCGGCGTGGAGAGTACGACAGCCGGTGAAATTACTGGCACTTGAGGTATCCCATCTTAGGCCTCTAGGTTGGCAACGCACCTGCAATACCCCTGGTTTTGCAGATGTTTATGGGCGGTGGTGTTCTCTCACCATCAGGAGACTCACTTACTCGTTTGCCATCCAGTCGAATAAAAAAAAAACACGGACAGCTCTACCGTACTCGACCTAAAGTCGACTGACAGTATCTTATCCCCTCTACGTTGGCGGAATCATCGCATCGGTCGATGGGGCCATTATAATCCCAAAAATTTAATTGAATTGAACGCACATGTGCGTCAGTGGCATCTGTGGAAGTCAGGTGGCGTGAATGCGTTAAACAGTGCGGGCAATCATTTTTAATCGTCAACATGTCATCCTAAAGGTATCGGTGCCACTGCTGGACACAGGCTTCCTCTCAGAATGGGCTAAGTGCGAATTGGGAACTTCGCACACGCCATTGAATTTCTTTGTAGGTTATTGCACGTTTCCTCACGATGTTTTCCTTCATCATAAAGCTCGTGGCAAATTTTAAAAGTAATTTCGAAAAATTCAGAGATGCGAACCAGGGTTTGGACCCAGATCCCCAATAGTAAACATTCATAATTTAAATTCAAAATATTACACCCTGCAAAGGTTTTTAATTCCATAATTTACTAATTATTTTCCATTTGCTAGTCGCCATCTTGGTAAATAAAAAAATGGTTCCATGCTCAATTTCATTCCCCGAGCACGCACGCATGCAGACACGCACTAAAATAAACCCCAGTCCAATTGCATTGGTAACATAATTAATAATAAAATTATAATAGGTACATATGAAGGGTCCACGGAAAAAACATGTCTGCTGACTAGTCACCTTTTTTTTTAAATTTTGATTTTAATCTCAAAATGTAGAGCTCACAAAGTAATGACTTACCATTGAATTAAATAATCTGAAAACATTATAAAATGTATTATAATAACTTTTAAAGAAATGGTAACCATAGTAGTTGTTCGTGATGACTAACTTTCAAACCGCTATAACTCAAAAAGTTGCCTAGGTGACTAGACATGTTCTTTCCGTGGACCCTTGATATTTTGTACATCAACATTTACTTACATATACACATGGTCTTATTATCACAAAAAAGTATATAAATCTAAAGGTTTTGATACACTTGAGAATTCATTTGCAATGAGCTTTCTAGCAAATGTCACAGTAGTGTCTGATAATAGAATGAAATGTACACAAATGAAATGAGATGATTCGAAAATTTCATCATCATTCATCTAAACTAAATCCCCTACATTCCCTATTACATGTATTGTGATTGGTCGATTCTTTCCGATGTCTCTACTCTGATACGATAAAGAGCATTCAACATTAGTGGAATTGTAAACTAAAACAAAACACATGTTACATTGTCTTGATCAACCTCTTAATAGTATGCACTGATTCATTATCACCAAACATTTCAACAAAACTCTCAGCCATCCTAGCATTTTCCAAATGCAACAACCTAGTCCGTTCCAACGCATGAGTTTTCAACACTTCCTCTTTCAATAACACCAAGTCAATATCAGCTACGTTGTCTCTAGAACTGTCTATGACTTTATACAACTCCGGGTTCTCATTCAACGCAAACAAAACAGGCGCACTGGCTATAGAATACAACTCCTTATTGTCACTCGAAAACTTCTGTAGTTCACTCGCCGATTGCCACGCTAAACACAAATGACAACCGAATTGATATGCCTTTTCTTGCTCCGTTAAATCCAGGCCTCCCAATAAAAAGGCGCCTTGACAACCACGCCCGAACAACGAGCCACCATTATACATAGTCCTTAAAGTCCACTCTTTAATGGGAGACCCGGAGACATCTTTTGTAGCCAGTGGTAAGGTATCGGAGCAAATTGGGAACTCATCTTCACCGATCATGTTCGGTTTCCCTGGTAGAGGCATGTTCTGTTCGTCCCGGTCACCGTAGAACTCTCCTTCGCTAACGTCTCTTAAAGCCGTTGATATAAGGTATGATAAGTCTGCGTTCTTCAGCCGAGCGAGCATCCCATTTGCTGTTACTAGTAAGTAATCTCCGATCAATAATGCTATTTTGTTAGCGAACAATGCTGTCTCTGTGTTCGGGCAGCGTTCCTCAATTGGTATGTTTAATAAGCCTCTGTGTACATAATGGCCAGTGCGTATCATTTCCGTTAATTCTGCCAGTGTCCGTTGCTGCTCTGTTGTCGTGTTGGTGTGAAAAAAGGATGTGGATTGTGAAGGCCTGATGGCTTTGGAGAGTAGCAGGATGACAAGGCCCCACGGTTGAAGGTTGTTGTGCTCGTTGTATAGAACTGTCTTTGCTGTTTGTATTATTGGATGATTACTGCCAACCTGAAAAAAGGATATTGTTGGATCAAAGTACATTTTTTTTAATGTATTACTATGGAATATAAATGCAAAACAGAAAATGTACAAGTCTCTCTGTAATGGGCAAATCAATATTAATGCAATTAATCAAATAGAACAAATTAAAATTACAATACTTCTGAGCTGAGTCACTCTTATAATCAAGATTGATAATAATAGATATACAGTAGAATCTGGTTATAACAATGTACTAACCGGACGCCATACTAAACAAACGGATGTACTTTCATGGTGGTTTATATTACAACCAAGCATATGTCTATCCCTATCCCTACTAATATTATAACTCTGTCTGTCTGTTACACTTTCACATCAAAACAACTGAACCGATTTTGATGAAATTTGGTATATAGGTGGTTTGAACCCCAAGGATCGACATAGGATACCTTTTATTCTGCTAGAGGGCGCCACCGTGCGATATCGTAGATCCGCGCAGACGAAGTCGCAGGTATAAACTAGTATTTACATAACTAAAAATGGTTGGTTGTTTAAATGCGAAGGCATAGTAAACTGACTACACTGTAATATATTTATGGAGTACACATAAGAGATGCCTATTGATTAGTGTGAATTTTAATGATGTAATTTATGTTCAGTGTGGTGTAAAATATAAACATATTGTGTGTTGTACTATTTATTCTACAAAAAGTTTATACAAGATTATTTAATGTGAAAAGTGAATAGTCAAATAAGTGATAATATACTGTAAGCAAATAATAAGGCCTTCTAAACGAGTTATGTCAGGAAGTAACCTTGGCGAACTGCACGGTCACACGCGTATTGCGTAAACCTTGATAATAATTACAAATTAAAAAAAAACATTATGACGAATTAATTTCGCATGCAGACCTTGTATGTAACCTCGTTATTAAATTATTGCTGTCGTCAACTAAACAAATTAAACATTATATAGAACTACTATAAGGAAAATGTTATCATTACTAATACTCACTACTTTACGTAAATGCATGGCCACATTGGCGAACTCGTCGCTCAATAACCATCTCAGGTTCATGAAAGAGGTCGGGTATCCCACAATTTTCTCAGCTTCACTTATCACTTTGGTCCATTGTGCGAAAGGTGGTCGAATTAAAAAATCTTCCTGGGTCAAGTTGGTCATGGTAGTTTCGAGACGAATTTGATGAGATAATAGCGTCGCACGGCGCAAATGACGAATTAAAGTGTAAGACATGATTATTAGTGAGCACTTTACACCACTTTTTAACAGTTTTACATTTAGTTAACAAGTTTATTTTAATATTTTGTTAAAACACTGTGCGGGGCGCAGCTGTGGTTATGTCACATTTATTTTGACGTTTCCACGCTCCGTTCGGAAACGCGTACGTTTCGTTACTGTGCTCGTTTCGTCTGGAAGTGTTACGTTACACGTCCTTTCGTAAGTTCAAGTGGAACGACATGGTCAATAACAAATCTTACATAACTATGATTAAAATAACAGTGGCTGCTTCGTTTTTATACTCATTAGGTAGGAATATTTTAAAAGTTACCATTTTACGTCAAGGATTGCGAACTGGGGTTTTTACCCGTGACTTCACACGCGTAAACCATTTGATTCAGCAGTTTAATTCCAATTCCGGGATTTTATTATCTCCAAGGGAATTTCCAAATCTTACATTCGAGAATTTTTCCTTACCCCGTTTAAGTATTTCAGAATTTTCAGACGTCCAGCTAGCCGTTCAGCCGTTTTAGCGCATAAAGGATTAACTACTTAACTAGAATTCCCTCGGGGGAATTCCCAATACTTAATTTAACTATGGTCTGTCCCATAATTCGAGATAATAAAATGACAGTGTGAAATGTCAAACGTAAAAATAATGTGGCCAGCATAAAACGAACAGTGCGGCTCCGTGATTCCGGTTTCGTAAATAACCGATAAAAATGTATATTTTACGATAGCAAAAATAACATTAAAGTATTCAATATACTACTTCCTATTTTAAAAATATAAATATACTTTTACGATAAAGTGATAAAATCTAAGCACTGATAGAGTTAAAGAAGGGCAGAGAGGCTTACCAACATGTAGTGTGGAGACGGAAGTGAAGACAATGATGCAATGGTTAATGGAAATGAACACACGAATTTAGTCGTTTCGGAGGGGGTCGCTGCAGGTCTACTACGGAACTCGAAGTTCGTGTCGTGCGGTCTCTCACACTTATACTATTTAATACGAGAGCGAGAGGGACCGCATGACACGAATAAATGGATATATGAATGAATGAAATGGAAATAATTCTACAATTTGATAAGTTTGATAAAAAATTAAATGAGATTATAAAATTAATTGAATAGTTTTTCTATTAAATATGTTCCATTCAAGTTAATAGTCGTTAAAACAATAATATTCCAAGTAAACATACGAAGAGCAAATATTATATGAAATATTTTCTGCGAAACGAAATTCTACGAAAATTCTGTCTGTGAAAGAAGGGAACACCTATTAAGTGTATTTTTAGCTTCTTATGGCAATGATCTTACTTAGAATTTAATTGAAACTTAAACATCAATATTTATAACAAGTCAAAATATCTCCAAAACTGTCGCATTTTTATTAGACCTATTTTGCCTTTTCTAGAATGTCCTAAGTATTCTACATGTTATTACATCACGGATCCATTCATATCTTAATATTTTATGACATACATATATTGGTACACAGGTACCTACAAAATGTTTCGGTGATTACCGGTTGCGGCACATCACTATTTATGAGACGCAAAAAACAGGTAACACATGAAACGTCATTTTATTATCTAGAATTATGGGACAGACCATAACTACATCGAAGTCTTCATCATTGCTTTCTGTTTCACCACCCATTGATTAGTGTGAACTGACGGTTAAATGTGATGCCGTCTCTATTTGTTTTGTTCGAATAAACGGCGACGTCATCACTTTTAACCTTCAGTTAATACTTATCAATGGGTGGTGAAACAGCCCCTTAAAACAACCATGACAAGTTTCATGACTGCTGAACCCAGCGGTTGAGATTTCAAGATTTTTATTCCGGCCACAATCCCGACCCTGTGAAAATATCAGGATAAAAAGTTAGGTAGCCATGGAGTTGTTTTGATGTTTGACTTAGGGTAACAACAAGTAACAAACAACACGCATTGCTCTCACAAACTTTATCACATGTTATTATATTATAGGTAGAGTCATTATTATTATATTATAGGTAGAGTCATTCACGATGACGCGTGCCGTGGTTCTTATTACAATGTCATCAATGTCTAATTTTGACAAAATCACGCGTCTTCGTGGATGACACTAGGTATACCTGAGTAGATGCACTATTTGCTTATTTTTGCAGGACTTGGCAGGACCACAATACTTTAAAAAAAAAATGTATTTATGGATCTGTAGAGCTACAATGGAACTGGAAAATCGAATTTCGTTTCGTACCGTCCCACTAGTATTAATCCATACTCAATATTATAAATGCGAAAGTGTGTGTGTTTGTTTGTTTGTGTCTTCGTCCATCTTTTGCGCCGTAACGGAGCGACGGATCGACGTGAATTTTGGTACCTATAGAGATAGTTTATGGGCCAGAAAGTGACATAGGCTAGTTTATAATAGGAAAAATGCACAGTTCCCGAGGGAACAGAGCGCGATAACCGAACACCACGCGGGCGGAGCCGCGGGCAAAAGTTAGTAAGTACATAATAAATTTGTATTCCCCCAAAATATTTAAATCATCAAATTTGGAACAAAATTCGTTTTACCTACCTGACCATAAAATACACTTCCAGCCAATCACGTGTCTGCGCGGCATAATTCAAAAATAGAAGGGCCAAGAGGGCCCCTGGCAAGACGGTGGCTCGTCCGTAGCAATTAAAAAATAAAAGCAGTGTGTAATTTGTTGGCAGTTTATGAAGGGCGTGCCTCGCCGCCGTACGACTAAAACGTACATTTGCATTTTGATCATCGCTTTTCTGATTGAGCTCTGTGGTTTGTTAAGGTGGCGACACACTGTCGGCACGACGGGATTTAAGGTGACACTTGAGGTATTACTGAGGTATTACTGTTTGCACAACTGTGTGTTCTATAAAATAGGTTTGTTTTCTAGATGTGAAGGTGATGGAGGCCGACACTAGTCATCATCATCATCATCTCGGCCTATATACGTCCCACTTCTGGTCCTCTCAGAATGAGAGGGCTTTGTGCCGTAGTTCCCACGGGGCCCGTAGGGCCTAGTGTGGATTGGGAATTTCACACCACCAAACCAAACCATTCAAACCAACCTCAGGTACATGCGCCAATCAACTTTTTTACCGACACTAATCTGTCCGCGGCATTTATCAAACAATTGCAGATTTTTGTAAGTAAACATGTTTTTTCTGTAATTTATTAGATGGTGTACATGAATATGTGTCATTCTACGTAAGTTCAACCTATTAAATAATGGAATATCCTGTTGGAAGTACGATTTTTTGGTAACGCCGGAGACAATTTTGGTAACACAGGAGACGCCCAAAGTGTCGGTAAAATAGTTGATTGGCCCACATGAGAAACAGGGTCGGTATTTCCGTGTCGGTTTTATCCGGGCCGGTAAAGAGTGTCACCCATCAAAACGAACAAGTCAAAGACACGAACTCTTTTTTTAAATTTTTTTGTTCTCGGCTATGGAACAACCCGTAACGTGCCCGTAACTGACCGGACTATCGTAATTTGGCGGTAAAGAAAACTTTCATTTTTTTTTAATTAATTGGTGCTACTATATAAAATCTGATATTTTTTTCTGTTAATTACTATTAGAAAGGTTATTCCTATAGATAAAAAAGTTTCAAGCGTTTCTAAAATTGTCATCCATTCCCCATTTGCTTGATGTAACACGAAATTATCCAACTATTTATAATGTAAGGTACGCGTATTTGCTCTATGTATTCCTGACAATTTCCATGTAGTCAACCAGTGCGATGTCAACCGTTACCCCCTTTTTAACTTAATAAGCCTATGTTAACTAACAAATGCTCTGTCCCTTTCTAACAAATACAAATGTCGAAGTGACAGATAAGGACAAACGAATTTTAGCGGCATTTTAACTAAAATAGGTTTGATTGTCGTTTATGAATAAGGGGGTTAGACTCTACCAAATCGGGCAGTGTAACGTGGCCTTAATGTAATCCGCAGTTAGTCGAATATAGGTACGTCGGGAATAAATAGTTGCGAGTTAAATTGGCCAGTATTTACAACCGGCTCGCGTGCTGAATCTCTTATTGATTTGAGTATAATAATCGCGGTTCCTTAACCTTATAAATATAAAACTCAAGCTTCCAGGATTGGGACTAAATGGAATAAGTACCTACTTTTGCGTATTTACAACTTTGCGTTGTTCCTACTGTATTGACCAACGTGCAGTCGGATACCGGGAGGGTTCCTTAACAGGCCCCTTAAAACACAGATCGTACTCGTTAAACTGAACGACATTAATGATAATAATAAATTTCTTTATTTGAGCATTTTTTTCTAAACCCACGCAACCCATTTTTTAAACATTAATTAAGCGACTTTAAAATATAATTTTCACTTCTTACGCTCTAAAAGTAGGTCAATAATTCAATATAGCCTTACGAGGCGGGAGGAAAGTGAGTACTTTAGTCCCTAGGGAGTAAAAGTAATAATTTTTTTAATTTACTTTGAGTGACTAAGATAAATTCAAACAGCCAGTTACTTGAAAAAAAAAATAAACGCAAATGTTACGTTCTTAGTCTACGTGGTCTTAGTTCTATGCTTTTTCCGCATAGGTAGGTGGCGCCATATTTTCCATTTGTGTATGGGCCATTTCACCGATGCAATTTTGTTATATCTGTGTCTGGTTGGAAAAAAAATACTTACCGTGAAAACTTTGAAATTGTTGTAGAGCGTAAATCGTAAACGATTAAAATAAATTAATTATTATCAGAATGTCATCAAGTGATAGTGAAAATTATGTTGTTGAGCAAAGAGCAAAAGACAGAATTGGTAATCTTTTGCCATCAAAATCTAGAAAATTTATTTTTATTTTTTGATTAAATCTTTTGTAATAAACTGTCAAATTTTTTCTCGCAATCGAAGTGAAAAATAGAGTTTTCACAACGAGACTAAAAGTCAATATAAACCCTCGGATAAATAGACACCCTCGCTAAAGCTCGGGTGGCTAACCACCTCGGGTATATATTGGCTTATTTTAGTCCCTCGATAAAAAATATACTATATTTTTTTCGATTTGCTCTTTTTCATGCATATTGAGGAGCGGCCACACCGCTGTTTTAAAACGGTCAAGGTACGGAATCGCAGTGACGCATCGTAATGAAATGAAATGAAATTAATAAATATATTTATTCCAGACGTAAAGTCCATAAAAACAATAACAATTAAGTAATTTTGAACGTGAAACTACCGTGAGACTCACTCATATTAAATTATATTGTAACGGATAACTCACGTTTTAAATCGAGTTTAGCTCGACATGTTTCGGGTTATTTCGAAACCCTTCATCACTGGAGCACGCGACTTTCGAAATAACCCGAAACAAGTCGAGCTAAACTCGATTTAAGACGTGAGTTATCCGTTACAATATCATTTAATATGATTCTTAGATGTTTGTTTTAAAGTAGTCTTGTATGAAGCCGTGGCGGCCTAGTGGTTTGACCTAGGTATCTCCTCTCAAGCAGAGGGTCGTGGTTTCAAACCCCGTCTCGCACCTCTGAGTTTTTCGAAATTCATGTGCGGAATTACATTTGAAATTTACCACGAGCTTTGCGGTGAAGGAAAACATCGTGAGGAAACTGTATAAACCTGCGAAGCAATACAATGGTGCGTGTGAAGTTCCCAATCCGCACTGGGTCCGCTTGGGAACTATGGCCCAAGCCCTCTTGTTCTGAGAGGGGGCCTGTGCCCAGCTGTGGGACGTATACATATAGGCTGGTATGGATGGAGTATTGTAGGTAGATTAGGTATTGAAGAAACTGAATCACGCGCCAGGGTGGAAGCTTTGTGCTACTAAAGTCATGTTGACATCTCCTACATCTGCCAAAGAAATCATAGCGAAATTAAGTAAGAAAAGGTTCCGCCCGTTACCTCAAGTGTTTACAAAGTATATTCCGTGGTTTCCATTTCAACCTTTGAAAAAAAAAGAGTGATAGGTACCTGTCAGTCATAGTCAAACCTTTTCTAGCCTGCCAGTCAGCTCGCTGTCAGTTTATCACTTTTTAAAATTCTTCCAACTGTAAAATAACTTTGAATATTTAACCAAAGATTAACGTAACGGTAAATTGTTTACGTTCTTAATTTAAAAAGCAAAACGAACCATAACAATGCATTAAACGCATCGTTCTGTCACGGGTCTTGTCTATGGCCACCGTCCACTTATAAATATGCATAGAGTAATTTTTGAAAAGCGAACACTTAATAAGTGAGGTGCGCTCCTCGGGCGGACGCTAAATTGCTTCTTGGGTTATTATTCTCCCCATCGCCAATCCTATCCATTTAAAACCAATTATGTTTTATTATAGTTAGAGGAGGAAAGTAAATTACCAACACGCCGGCCGAAAAGGACGGACGCATGCCTCAACCACAGAGCAGACGAGCGTAGCGTAAACTTTTTTAGTTTTTTTTTTTAAAGTGCACACAGGCACGGGCGCGCCGTCTTGATGCCCGGTCGTGAATGGAGGTCTAATGGACGCTTGGAAATATAAAATTAAATCGGATATAATGAGTTACATAGACTATCACGATCGCAGGTTCGACGGGTCGCGGGGGCTTTTGTTCTCGCGGTCGTTGACCCCGGTTCATTTTCTTGGCGTGATTATGCGCCTGTAATTAAAATTTAACTTTTTGTGCTTTGTTTCACGAAGCCTTTTAATGTTTGACAGGAGATGAAAGCTACACGGCTGGCCGATGGCCGGGCCTATTACCATGATACCCGCGCTGGTATTGTACCGAACATAAATTAATACGTGGGTGAGATAAGACTTGAAAATCCGGCCAAGTGTGAGACGGACTTGCAGATGGAGACTTAAAATACTACATAAGTACTCGATGATTCCTCTACCGATTAAGTTTAATATTAGTACAGTCACCAGCATTAATATCTGCCACAGCGGAGCGTGCAGAAATATCTGACACGTCCTTCTGGCCCTATAAATAGAGTCGTATCATATATTTATGCACGCTTGTGTCAGATTGGTGCTGGTGACTGTACATGGTGTGGTGATGTTTATGCATGGAAGGCTAACATTGCTCCTTCTCCTTATTGAACCTAACTACACTATACATATCTATAAGCTAAAGCAGTATTGAAGCTACGAAGCTACGATCGAAACGAACACACTCACACAGACGCGCGCTCTACACGGCCTCTGAGGGGGTCTCGCGGTACTGCAGTACCGAGATTCGTTCGTGGCTTCCATACTGCTTTAGCTTATATATATATAATGTGACCTAACTTCCTCAGTATATATATAGACTGACTATTATAGCCTGTTATCAGCGACTCCTCCCGCGTAGAATTCAGTTTTCACTATCCCGCTGGAACTATGAAATTTTCCGGGATAAAAACTACCCTATGTCCTCCGCCGGGACTCAATATACCCAATTTCATCTAAACTGGTTCAGTGATTTAGCCGTGATGAAGTAACAAACAAAAAAAACAAACTTTCGCATTTATTACCTAGATTAGTGTGATTATTATAAATGCGAAAGTATGTCACCTCTTCACGCCTTAACTGCTGAACCAATTTAAATGCTATTTGGTATGAATCAAAGCCTGGGAAGGACAGGATAGTTTTTATTCCAGAAAATGGCATAGTTCCCGCGAGCGACAAACGAATTTTCCGCAGTCAGTTGTTTCAAGGTCAGTTTTTTCGGAACGCTATAATCTGGACATTTTTAAGGTCAAAGTGAGCAGACACCTTCTAGGCAAACGTGTACCATCTTAGGCCTCATCTTCGCCTTCCATCAAGCGAGATTGAGGCCAAACGTAAGCCTATTTTTTATAAAAAAAAGATGGAGTCGAGGGCAAAAGCTAGTATTACAAATGCGAAAGTAACTCTGTCCGTCTGTTTGTCTGTCAGTTATCTATACATCCTTTAACCGTTGAACCGATTTAGATAAAATTTGACATGGAGTTGGTTTAAGGCAAGGTTTAGGGAAGGACATATAAATACTCGTAGGATAGTTTTTATATCTGAGAAATCACCCCTTTGGATAGATGAAAAGGGGGTGGATTTTTTTTACTATTTTAGATTATCGGAGTATTTTCCAATATAAGCGTCGGTTGCCAAAAATTGTTACATATAATCATATAAATATAAAAATAGCACACAAATTGTTTTTTCCGTAAGATAGCATTGATTTCTTTTTAGGGTACACAAAGGGTAAAAGCGGAAACACGTATTATTGAAGAGTTTGCTGTCCGTCCGTCTGTCCGTCTGTCACTAGGCTGTATCTCATGAATCTTAAGGGGGGCTCCCACAACAAACGTGATTTCTTTGCCGTGTTTTGCTCGATATTGATAACGGCAACAGGTAGACGCTTGACATATTCATATAATATTTTAGTCGTATATTCACTTCAAAAATAAATAATTAATTTACCTCTACATTAAATAAATATTTAAGGGAGGCTCCCATACATCAATCGTATTTTTTTGTTAATGTCTAATATCGTATAGAGAATGGTACGGAACCCATGGTGCGCGAGTCCGACTCGGACTTGGCCGGTTTTTTAAATTTATAAAATAAATAAAAATAGTCTAATATCTAATACCGTATTACTTCTGTATCCCTAGTTCTTGTCTCTTGTCGATGACTCAGCATTTCTTAACTAGAAGCAGGAGTAGGAAGGAGTATTGGGGCATTTTCAAAATGTACCTACCAAAGGCATAGTTAAGGAAAAGTCAAATATTGTCAGTTTTGTGACGTTTTATTCCATATTTTCGTATTCGTTTTATTTATTTTGTTTTATTGCTGTTGTGTTTCGGTGCGGAGGGTAAGACAGCCGGTGAAATTACTGGCACTTGAAGTATTCCAACATAGGCCTTTAGGTTGGCAACGCATCTGCACTAACCCTGGTGTTGCAGATGTTTATGGGCGGTGGTGATCTCTTACCACCAGGAGACCCACTTGCTCGTTTGCCTTCCAGTCGAATAAAAAAATATATTATATTAACTGCAGAGAAAATCGTCACAAAAGTAATTTGTCCACCTAAAAATTAGACTTCAACTATTTCTACAACTCGCCAACAGCGCTAAACTGTCAAATCACCTAAACCGTTCTCCTAACAAATGGTGGGCTAGTTTAATTGTTGTTAATATAAATTGGTTATTATAGCCCAGAGCCAGCAATGATCACAGGCCTGAGGTGATCACAATATAATTATCGCGGTAAAAAATACACTCAATTTTTATGTTAATTGTCTATGCTTCTATTTTTTAATTGACGGCTAGGGGGCTCGTTGACGGGCGATGGCTTTTTTTTAATGAAGTTCTTAATGCCAGATGCCAGGACTGTTATAACTGGTCTATTGTTTATGGTTTAGTTTTGACATGATTAAGAAAAATAGTAAATTGTACGAGTACACGGAACAGAAAAAACTTACGAGTAGGTACATAATGTACTTAAAATGCGCCATTTAAATAAAAATACTATGCTTTAAACAACTTAACGAAAATATTCTCTCCATACCACCAACGTGTACAGCATGGCGATCAAAATTTTTAATAAACTACCGCCTGCCTTATTAGAGTTGCCAGTGCGAAAATTTAAATCATCTTTATTAAATTGGCTTATGACTTATAATTTTTATAGCCTCAATGAATTTTTCAATGTAAGGGAATAATTTTGACTATGACATTATTTTATTTTAATTCTATTGTAATAATTCTTGTGATATTTATTTTGATTTATAATGATAAATGTGTTTCCGATTATGTAAGATATTGTGCAATTTTCATATTTAATCTTTATTAATTTTGTAACCTAGATTTAAGTCAAAAATTTTGCATGCCTACTGTTAGAGGGCAGCTAGCACTATTGACACTTTTATAAGAAATTCCAACATAACATGTATCTACATAGTGCTAAGGCAAATAAAATATTTTCATTTCATTTAATTTCAAAGTTAGGTATTTTTTAACATTGTAATGAACGTTTCCGAATACTTACAAAAAAAAGGTCAAAAGTACTATTCGAAGGAATACAAAACCACCGAATATCTACCTACCTACCTACCTACCTATTACCTACCTATTTTGTCCGGATCCTGGCTTTTCGCCGAAAATATTTTTCCCTAATTTGCTCGACTGGTTGGACGAACGATTTTTTTCTAAAATTTTAAACTATTCAGGATATATATCAGGACTATCCTGTAGAACTCTATATGGGTTAGGTTATTTTAGTTTACCAATCCCAAATTATTTACAGTTTAAAAAAAAATCGTTCGTCCATTTGAAACAGTTGAGAAATAAATTATTTGGAATAAATATTTTTGGCGAAAAATTAGAGGACCATTTATACATTATACTTTTCAAACTTTATGTATTCTGATACGCACCTACTTTGTATGGGCAGTTTTTATGCGCGTACGCAGATCGCGACGCATTAGCGTACAATGTACAATGGCTGCGCGGGAGTGCTTTGATGTTCGCGTTACAGGCGCTTACAGGACGGCACGTGTAGCTAGAATCAGTCTTGTAGCTTTTTTTAGCATTCTTTGTATAGGCTTGTTTGCTTGTAGCATTTTTTAAATCAAATTATTTATGTAGAAAACGATCGTGAGAGTCAGAATGGCGATTGTACCTTTACAGATATAAAGACAACTACACGTATTAAAAAAAAGTACCTATTTAATTACTGGCACTTGAGGTATTCCAACTTAGGCCTCTAGGTTGGCACCGTATCTGCAATACCCCTTGTGTTGCAGATGTTTATGGGCGGTGGTGATCTTTTACCATCAGGAGACCAACTGGCTCGTTTGCCATCCAGTCGAATAAAAAATAAAAAATAAACAACGTATGAGCATTGCTGTACAGCAAGGAAATGCTGCCAGCATCTTTGGGTCCATGCCGCGGGGGGATCCTTTTACAAAAAAAATCTAGTTATTAGTTACTTTCATTTTACTTTTAGTAATAATTTTTAACTTAGGGGCTGTTTCACCATCCATTGATTAGTGTTAACAGACGGTTAAACGTGATGCCGTCTCTATTTGTTTTGTTCGAATAGACGGAGAGATTTAACAATGGATTTAACCATCGGCTAATCAATGGACGGCGAAACAGCCCCTTAGTTTAAGATTTTATGTAATGTAAATAATCAATAATAATATTCCTTACTTATAGGTATATTAAAAAAAATTGTACAAATATAAGAACAGAACAATGGGGTATTAGTGTAAAATATGGAGATTCATTGATATTAATATTTCAAAACCCTAGCATGGTGTAATGAAAAGACCGCTTTTATTAATATTATAAATGTCATTCTAAAGTGCCAAAAATCAAACAAGCTCAAATAAAATTCCATCTACTTATAGTTGACAAAACCCATCATAACTGCAGGCTTTGATCACATAAAAAAAATGTTTAAAATTACCTTGTATTTGGGCATTTCTATCTACCGTTGTACCCTTTACTTTTTTGGATGTCCCCTTATATTTTTTGCGATTTATTCATAAGATATTGATTTTATCCAGTTAAATGTTGCTTTTCTGTAAAATATATAAAATTGTCCCATCCTTAATTAAGTTAAATTCAGAGTAAATCACTGGTTTCCTGCATAAATCTTGTTTTTAAGTATGGTAAAATCGTCCCGCCATACTATACCCTTCTCAAAATTCCATGTTTCAAGGGCAATTTACGAATATTTTTCTATGGCGGTAACACTAAATAATACATTTCTGGGATAGTTTAAACTATAAGCAATGCGTTTTTAATGAATAATAGCTTGTAAAACATCATTATTAGGGTAAAATTTAGATTAAAACGTTGTCCCCGCGGATTCACGATTTGGACATAGTCCAGGTTACGCAATTTTCGCAGTGAAAGCGAAATAATTTTTAACAACTTTTTAGGTAAGTTTTGATCCTAGCAATACTGTGACCATAGACAGAGCTTGTAACGTCGAATTAGATTTTAAATTAAGCCAGTTCGCGACTGTTTTGGCGAGCTGGAGTGTGGTCTGTCAGTTTATCCAATTTTTTGTCCGGTTGGTTTCACTGTTTATGCAGCTTAAACGTTAAGTAACTAGAATACTGTTTATATTGAATAAAACGGTGTTTCATGCTGTTATTTGTTGATTAAATACGTTGAAAATTGCGGTTAGTTTTGTATTGTTTTGAATAGATTTAATTCTGCTTCATAGAAATCGTTACGTCCGTTTGGTAACAATTTGTCGCGTAACGTATAACCGGACTTGCAAACGTAATCAAACAGACACGGTAAAGTCGCATGCACATTGAGCATAGTTAGTTTTTCCTGTGACTTTGTCTGTGCAGTTCATTTAAGGAGCTCTAAACTATAGGCGTATCAAAACTGATTAAGTAAACACCAAAAATTTCCTACTAAAAAGACAGCTAAGACTATGCTATGTAATAAGCTAGTATTTTATATAGTAAAGATATTATACATAGGTATTTTGTATTAATTGTATCGCCAACTGTGATTTTGAATAAATAAAGGCAATGTGATGCATAAATATAAATCTTAATGTTCATGTAAAGTATATAAATTTAGGTTTCTTTTTGTTTTATACATGTGGCATACCAAAGGTAGCTCTAGCATAATCTCATGATGACCCGTTACCTGTATTGGTAGGGAGCGAAATACCTTCGTAGTCATAATTTTTTTTTAAATATGTTATGTTCTCTTGATAAACTAGATCATCATACATAATCAAAGCTCCTTGCTATTTATTGAGTATTTTGTGCGAGTTTATGACCATTATGATCTCGTCTTTATTTTGTCCGTTGAGTTACATGGGTGTCCATTTGGAGAATGTCCCCTTAATTTTTGAACTGATTTTCTAGATTTTACAGAGTTTCGAAGCTTGATTGTTTATTATTTTGGATAATAACTATGTGTTGTTCTTAGTTCTACCTTTTTTTGTTTATCACATAATAGTAATATCGATGATTATTTAAATAATCCAAAGATTAGTTACGGTTTGGACCCAAGCCGTAACCAAACAGCCTGAATTTCCATTTTATGTGAAAAGTTTGCTTGAAATTGAGTGTTTTTTATTGTTTTTAGTTTATTTGATTATAATTCTGTTCAATAAAGGTAAAAATATTTAGTTTAGGTACGTCTTTTATTAACTACGAGCTGAATAATTTGTAACCAAACGGACCATCAAAAACCTCCTTCGTCGTATTAAAAAAATATTTTAACGTATTTATACTATAAATACAGCGAATCTCTTTAATTTTTAGTAAACTAGAATATATTTACTCTCAGAATTAGTTATAAGAATAGCAAAAACTTAAAATATTATTTGGCACTCATAAATTCAATTAGGGTACAACGGTAGATAGAATTGCCCATTTTTAATCTGCTCCAGACTGCCGTAGAGAAAGTTCAATGGTTAGAATAGATCAATCCACACGTTGGGGCTGGACTCCCATGACCCAAAGCTAAAAATAACTGGAGGCTGTGTCAGCTGATGCCAAGCACGCCCCACAGCCAGGGTGAAGTTCACCCCATAATTTCTCACTTTTTGCTTAGAAACACGGACCTCTCTAGTTTAAATCATCTCTGTGCTTAGAAACAAACCCAACGCTATGCTTGCAACTCAAATCACAAGTTCCGCTATCCAACGGTAGATGGCGCTATAAGTATCATTTCAACCCACCCATTTAAGTTTATTTACATTACAATTTTTATAGAACGTGTACTACGTTTTAATAGTGAGTTATATCGTATCACCATTTTAAAGTCATATCTTCCACACTATTTGGATTAACTCGACCAACCCATTCCGACACAAAGTAATTCAAATTTACTCCCAATAAAGTAGGGATTAAACGGATTAACGTTCAATTTATAATCTAAAATCCAGGTTATAGGTAATAAAGTGCGAGGAGCATAACGTTGACAAACCCGGGAGCAGGTGCGGGCGCCATTTTTATTGCGCCGTTTTATATTATGCCGGTTTTACGCTCGACTCGAACAGTAAAACTAAAAACGCCCACTACGGCTCGAACGGCGTGATGTTAGCAATCGTTCGTTTAGTAGTTTGATGGTTTCGGTTTTTGAAGAATATTAAGAATATACCTAATGATAATAGTTTTTGCCCGCGGCTCCGCCCGTGTGGTATTCGGTTATCGTTATTAGTATGGATATTATCAATTGCTTAAAATTTTACGAGCTAAAATATCGTTAGTTTTCTTAATACATTAGGTAAATGACCTCAAAAATTCGCTAATTTTATTTATTACTAGCTTTTGCCCGCGGCTCCGCCCGCGCGGTATTCGGTTATCGCGCGCTGTTCCCCCGGGAACTGTGCATTTTTCCGGGATAAAAAGTAGCCTATGTCACTCCCGGGCCCATAAAATATCTCTATGTCAAAAATCACGTCGATCCGTTGCTCCGTTACGGCGTGACAGAGGGACAAACATACAAACATACAAACACACTTTCGCATTTATAATATTAGTATGGATATCCACTCTTATTTCTTCTCAACCAGATTATTAACCTCTGCTTTGCTCTAACCAAACAACCATTCGATTGTAATAATAAATAAATAGCTTTTAATTCAAAATGGTAAATTTTTTTAGAAAACAATTTATGGTAACCTTTATTAGTATTTCATCTATTTTTAAAACGTTTTTCGCAATTTGTGTACCTAAGTATTTAACTAATTTTGATTTTATACCTATTTAATTTTATCTCGTTTATACATATAGTTCAATATTTATTTGATACATAACATAACATAAGATAACATTGTTTTTATTTCCCTAATTTGACAATACGGATGACAACTGGGTTAAAAATATATCATTCCATTTAGTCCGACAGTTAGATTATGGAAAAATATGGGACACGTATTTTTTGGTTTATTTATTTATTAAAAATCCACAAAGGTATAGATCATCAAACTTCCGGAGTGAGGGCTTGTGACGTCACTATAAGGTAAAAATCGTACTATAATATATAGTGACGTCACTCGAAACTTCTGAGCACTGTATCCTCGTCATTTTTTGTTCATCAAACAGAAGAAAAAATATGTGCACAATATTTTTAAATTATCCACCTGACGGCCTTAACAGTTTTTTTATTCGTCTAGCCTATTTAAATTTAAATTTTATTCCAAAGCTATTCGTAAGCTTCCTATAGGTATTTAATACGAGTCCTAAACCATCCATCCATCCATTTTATACTGTTCGATGTTATTTTTTTTAACTCTTTCCATGTAATGTATTTTCATGTGTATCGAATATGTATAAATAAATGTTTCTGTCTCTCTCTCTCTAAACTTATGTTAAGATCATTTTACCTACACTGTAAATATTCTCACAAATAAATGTCTTTGAATTTTGAATTTCTCTGTAGCATTTCCGCTACGTCTTGTCTACCTCGGTACCTAAACAACCCCCTGAATTATAGACGGGGCGAGCGATTCGGAGCGCATCAAACATTCAGCGCGTTTAAAATGTATGCTGCAGCAACCGGCCGCACGCGGCGTTTACACGCGAATTTATGTTTGTCTGTGTGTACGAGTCTTTTATTCTTGAGTTTGTGCCGATTGGGAGTTCAGTGGGAAAGGCGCGATTGGTATAGGATAGGCTGCACGTCCACTGGAGAGGAGTGAGGCAGCGGAGCAGTGAGCGAGATGAAAATCTACTAATAAAATTGCATAAAATCTCTGCTCTTCTTCAGTGGACTGGGAGTTGGTAATATACGAGGGGTGATCCAAAAGTAATGATAACCAATATGTAAAACAACTCAAGTAGCCGAAAACTAAATTTATTTCTCAACGTAATCTCCAAGCAAGTCTAAACACTTAATCCATCTCTTCTCCAGACCGCGAATTCCATTAAAAAAAAAAATCTTTTTCGCGACTCTCCAAATATCCCTCTACAGCGGCTATGACCTCTTTGTCGTTCAAATATTTTTTGCCTCTGAGGTGTTCCTTCAGTCGTGGAAACAGATGACAGTCGCTGGGGGATAGGTCTAGTGAATACGGGGGGTATTTTAGCAATTCGAAGCTTGCGTCCTGGATTGCAGCCATTGCAACTCTGGCCTTATGAGGAGATGAGTTGTCTTGGTGAAACAGTACAACAGCACGTAGTTTGCCCTGTCGCTTCTCTTTGATGGTTTCCCGCAATCTTTTTATTTGTTCGGCGTAGTATGAGCCTGTGATCGTGGCTCCTATTTCCAAGTAATCGATCATTAGGACTCCTTCGGTATCCCAGAACGGACGCCATAACTTTACCCGCTGAACTGGCGACCTTGAATTTCTTCGGTGTCGAGGAAGACGGTCGCTTCCACGTCATAGACTGCTGCTTGGTCTTCGGATCGAAATGGTGAATCCAAGACTAGTCCGCGGTGACATATCGACGCAAAAAAGTTTCAGGGTCAGCTTGAAATTTTTCAAGATTGCCTAATGACTTCTCGTAACGAATCTTCTTTTGGTCGTCAGTTAACATTCTAGGCACCCAACGAGCGGATACTTTTTTCATGTGCGATTCTTCGGTTAAAATTCTTTGAATGCTGCCATAAAAGATCCCTGTGACTTCATTTAAATATCTGATTGTCACCTTTCCATCAGTTAAAACTAAATTTTCAATTTTCTTGACGTTATCCCCAGTACAGACGATGAACGGACGGCCCTCGCGGTGTTCGTCTTTATTTGATGTCTTACCCAAGTTAAACTCATTGCACGAGCGTGCAACTATAGAATACGGATGAGCAGAAACCCCCAATGTTCCCGCCAATTCAATGTGTATATCTTTAGTACAATTTTTTTTCAAACTGAAGTACTTAATAACGGCTCTCATTTCAGTTTTCTCCATTTTCACGAATTTAATGCGACAAGTCACGAATAAATGCATTTAACTCACTGACAGACATATATATTTTAATTATTATTTTTTTATTTTACTAGCCAATAACCGCTTTAAAAAATAAAACCTCTTTTTACTTTACTCGGCCACTAAAAGTAATCAATTATCATTACTTTTGGATCACCCCTCGTACTGTGATACCGGGGGTTAAAAAAAAGTGTACCCTTTCCGTTTTTTTTATGAGTCAGTTTTGAAATCAGGTAAGTATGAAAAAAACGTCGCAAAACTGACATTTTCTTGGGGTCTTTTTTAAAACTATCGGAATTGATTGTGCTCTTGATTCTGAGTAGGAAAACCATATTCTTTACAAAATTACACTTTTTTTTAAAACGCCCTAACTATAGGTACTGAATGGTGTATAATCTAAGATTTAACTGTAATTAGTCATCAGTTTGTACTCAAATAAACATTCTGACACTATCTGGATTAAAAAATTACACAAAACCGGGAAGCGGAGTGAAGAAGCGGAGCGACGAAGCGGGACGGAGAAACGAGCGTAAGCGGAGAAGCTCCGCTACTGGAAAAACTGTTCGCCACTCCGCTCCGAATTACTTTCTCGCTCCGTTCTGCTATATATATTTGGTTTAAATAGGTATTTAACTAAATGTAAACAAAAATACGTCTATTGGTGTCTTAAATATTGAAATTCCCCCATTAAACTATCAAAACATTTACTTACATTTCTGTATTGAAATACACTAGTCTAGAATGTATTACAATGATTATTATTATTATTAGCCCATCCTGTCCCACTGCTGAGCAAAGGCCTCCCCCCAATACTTCCACTGTTCTCTGTCTTCTGCACACAAAGGGTAGTCCTTCAAGTAGTCCAGTTCATCCCGCCATCGCCGTCTAGGTCTGCCAGGGTTGCCTTTTCGAGTTGGTGCCCACTCGGTGGTTATCTTGGCCCACAACTTACAATGATAGATAAGTAAAATGTATAAAAAACCTTGAATGTCCCAAATCTGGCAGCTGTAGTTTTTTTACATTCAGTTAAATACCTATCCAAACCAAATATAGCTCGGCGCCAATGGACAGGCACAGACCGCAACTCCGCTTCGCAGTACCCCCTAGCTCCGCTCCGCTTTCTAGCTCCGCTCCAATAGACAGTCAGCCTTAGAGGGGCACTGCTGGTGGATTGGGCAGAAAATTGGGCGTATTTCGTAGCGTGGCGTGAGATTGTTCAGCAGTCTTCTTGTTCATGATTTGTTCAATCTTTTCATAAGTTACTCTATTTTACTTCCAATTTTGATAATTTCGATTGATATGTGATTTCAAAAATCAGGTACTTATATAATTACTAGCTTTTTTCCATGCGAATTCCTAAATACAAATACAGATATGTTTCATCATCATTCCAGCTTATATACGTCCCACTATTGCACAGGGCTCTTCACAGAATGAGAGGGCCCGGTACGGATTGGGAACTTCACACACAGCATTGAATTGCTTAGCAAGTTTCCTCACGATTTTTTCCTTCACCGTAAAGTAAAGCATGAGGTAAATTTCAAATGTAGTTTCGCACATGAATTTCGAAAACTCACACATTCAATCAGAAACTGCCAATTAAGGTTTATACCTATACAGAGTGATTCGGGAGACTTCAGCAGGACCAATCAACCCGACACCGTCGGTGATTGACAATAGATCGTTCACAATCATATTTTTGTAAAATCGTACACTTTTAATTACAGAGTGACCATGCATGGTAAGTAACTAAATAATTTAATATTAATTTTAATATTTTATTAATTGTGAAAGGTCCGCCCGGATTACTATCACCATCTTGCTCGCTAATCCTGCCGTGAAGCAGCAGTACTTGCACTGCTGTGTTTCGGAGTGGAGAAATTACTGGCACTTAAGGTCCCACCTTAGGCCCTAGCTTGGCAACGCATCTGCAATACCCCTGGTGTTGCAGATGTTTATGGGCAGTGATCTCTTACCATCAGGAGACCCACTTGCTCGTTTGCCATCCAGTCGAATAAAAAAACCCTTCGCGGCCTGCTTGACTTGCAGAATAAACATTATGTATACATTTTATTTCTTTTCTAATTTGTTGTTATTATCAAAAAACTTGTTGTTATCAAAAAACGGTGTCCTTCTGTAACTGATGAGGCACTTAGTGTTAGATTGTGCATGTATCTTGTAAACATATGAAAAAGTGTACTTGTTGTTGAAGCTCCTAATAAATAAAATAAAATAAAAAATAATTTTGATTAATAACGTTCCGTGACAAACCTCCCAGTACCCTAAAAAGTAACCCTAAAAAGACCGTACTGATTTCAAATTCTTCCTAAAAACCGTTCCTATCAACACAGAATGCTAAATAACTACTTAGATTGAACCTAGCGTGCACTACCTAGCGCCGCCCCCACCCAGCGAGGGGGGGGGGGGCAAATGAGCTGCAGTAATGCGTTTCTGATTGCGATGCAGTTGCAGCGACTACGTGTTTTAAATAGGTGATGACATCCGTTCTGACTAAATATGGAAGAGCATCGATAGTAGGTACACTCAGAGTTTTATTTAATCAGTACATACATAAAATAAATAATGCAGTTGATAATATATAAGTATCACATTGACAGGTAAATTTCATTTTATCCATAATCCATACTAATATTATAAATGCGAAAGTGTGTTTGTGTGTTTGTATGTTTGTCCCTCTTTCACACCGTAACGGAGCGACGGATCGACGTGATTTTTGGCATAGAGATATTTTATGGGCCCGAGAGTGACATAGGCTACTTTTTATCCCGTAAAATGCACAGTTCCCGAGGGAACAGCGCGCGATGGCTCCCCCCGCGTGGTATTCGGTTATCACGCGTTGTTCCCTTGGGAAATGTGCATTTTTCCGGGATAAAAGGTAGCATATGTCACTCTTGGGATAAACTAACTCTATGCCAAAAATCACGTCAATCCGTCGCTCCGTTACGGCGTGAAAGACGGGCAAACACACAAACATACAAACACACTTTCGAATTTATAATATTATTAAGTATTAAGTATGGAAGTATATATGGATTCGTATTTTCGTTGTACCGATGAAATTCACGTGATTACGACGTTTCGACCAGATTATAGTGGCCGTGGTCAAGTAGACTCTAGAGTAGGGTACCCGTATCTCGAATTACCCGCACTGAAACGTCGAGGTACTCGGTTTGCTGACGCGATAAATCTCGGGACCTGTAATAGTTATGATTGAAAATCACAAAACTCATGTGATCTCTATTTTCCTTTCGGGTATGTCACCTACTTTCAGAAAAGCTCGTACCGCAAAATCGATGATTTTTTTACTCTAAAAAAGCCCACCCACACAAAACACATGAGCTTGAGCTTAATGTACATTATTTTAAGGGTCAATTTTGATGACGTTATTGAGATACGAAAATTTCTCAAAGTAGTGACGATATTTACTTTTTTTTTAAAACCTTTGTAAAACCTTTCGCCGCAGGGCATCTCAAATGTAACCTAAATAGCTATCTACCTTTTGCTCAGTTCACCTGGCGACCTCGCTGTAGCCGGGCCCGGAGCTGGTACAGCCGCGAATTTCCAGTGATAGATATGCGAAGCGCTCTCGGAATGTAATTTTCACACGCTCAAGCGACGTCGGGCGCGGGCCCCCTATCGACTCCCACCACCCCTTACAACGGGAGGTAACACGACATTTTCTTCTTTAAAATTAGTTGTCACGAATCCCACTTATAATTATAAACTAAATTAACTAGTAAATAGTTAGAAACACATTAGTATTTCGTGTTTGTGCGTGTGTGCGTATTTCGTGCGTGTGACAGTTTTTCATTTGCTGTTTTATGTAT
The DNA here is from genome assembly GCA_037349165.1 of Choristoneura rosaceana. Taxonomy (NCBI): domain Eukaryota; kingdom Metazoa; phylum Arthropoda; class Insecta; order Lepidoptera; family Tortricidae; genus Choristoneura; species Choristoneura rosaceana. The sequence continues at coordinate 813,418 of JAZBNJ010000052.1, forward strand.
TCTAAGGTGTTCACAAAACAATAAATGTGCAGATTTATTGAATCAAGCGTTACTTTGCGGAGTTCCATATCAATGAAATACAAACAATTACGGTGCTCAACCATGACCTTGCGATAGCTGTGTCTACGCAACAAATGTGTGTTCATTCAGTTCCTCTACCTCCACAATGCAACACATTTTTAGCATAGACGTAGCTATCAAAAGTCGCGTCCGAGCAAACAAATTGTAGTTATGGTGGCACTACACTTGGCATTGCGTATTCGCGTTGTGTTAATGATATCTTCGTCACTCACGCTAGCAACGATATAGTGCATCTCTTTTACACACGCAAACATTTCTGCGAATATGCCAAGTGAAGTGCCAGCATTAATATTTTTTTATTCGACTGGAAGGCAAACGAAAATAAAAATAATAAATAAAATAAAAATTGTTTATTACAAGAAACAACACATACAATGGGGTTACAAATATCTGTTGGTCCCACACTAGGCTGGGCCTGTATCGTGATGACCGGATTCGGTACTTAATTATTACAATTTATTTATATGTGTCTGTGAAAGCACTATGCAGATTATTTATATACATGTGTCAGAAATAATTTGAACACAAGCCAATTTTAGTCAATTGTGGTTGAGAGTGAGGTTGTGTGTGTGTGTGTGTGTGTGTGTGTGTGTGTGTGCGCGAGTGTTTGCGTGCGTATGTATGTGTGTGTGTGTGTGTGCGCGAGTGTTTGCGTGCGTATGTATGTGTGTGTGTGTCTGTGTGATTATTTATGAGTGTACGGAACCGTGAGTGGGCGCATGAGAAGGGTAGATAAGCACACTATAACGAGACAACGTCCTCAAGAAATAACCTTCAGCAATGACTCAGTTTCGTGATAGTTAAGACTTTTTAGCCAGCTGATGATCTTTTTTTTAGCTTGACGAATTCTGTCTTTTGAGATGCTGCAGAACTTTAGTGTTTTGTTATATATGTAAGGATGTAGAAATTTTGGGAAACGTTTAGCGAAAGCAGATTTTACGAGTGGGATTGGGATTTTAAAAAGCCGCCTGCTCAATAGCGCAAGGTATTGCGGGGAGCGAGTGGTTTCCCTGTGCATTTGAATCGACACACGCAGGATCATGAGCTGGCGCACAGTTAGGACATCTGCTTCCTTGTATAGTTCAGTCGTAGGGAAGAGGATCGGTTTACGAAGCATGACTTTCAGAACGAATCGTTGCGCTCTTTCCAGGGGCAAGAGCGCCACTCCCGATGAGCCACCCCATACACTTACGCAGTAAGTAATAATTGACTCGCAAAGGGAGGTGTACACCAGTTTTAGTACGTCTTTGCTTGCGGAGTTTCGTAGGAGTTTCATTATGTAGACTATTTTCCGCACTCTTCCCGATAATAGGTTTAAATGCTCTTTAAAGTTTAGCTTTTCGTCGAGTGTGATTCCGAGATATTTAATGGTAGGAGAGTTGCAGATTGTTTCATGATCCTTAGCGACGTTATCTTTGGCTATATTTTTCCTGGGGAGTTTACAATTAATCTGTAGAGCCGGTCGAGATTTTGGAGCGGATGCCGCAGTCTTATGAAAGCAAAGATACTTCGTTTTGGATATGTTGAGAGTCAGCAGATTGTTAATAAGCCACTCAGAGATTTCCGATAAGCCGCGTTCCACAGTAGCAAAGCATTTTTCCCAGGATTCTTCGTAAAAGATCAAAGCGGTGTCGTCTGCATAGCAGATAATTTCAGCCCTATTTATGTGCAAAGAAATCATGTCATTGATGTAGGCTAGGAATAATGAGGGGCCGAGTATGCTGCCCTGCGGAACACCGAAGGTGACAGGAAGAGGTGAGCTGACTAAAGCGCTAAGTTTGACACATTGTTTCCGGTCGGTTAGGTAACTTTTGAACCAAGTCCATGCAGTGCCTCTAATACCCAGCAGTTGGAGTTTTCTTAACAAAATCGGGATAGAAACTGTGTCAAACGCCTTAGCCAGATCGAGAAAAACACCTATGCATTTATCCCCTCTGTCAAGGTGGGAGGAGACCAGTTTTACTAGAAGAGAAGAAGCCTGCTCTGTAGACATATTTTTTCTGAATCCGAACTGTCTGGAAGAGAGAATCTTCTCAGATTCGAAGAATGCGATGAGCCGCTTGTTGATAATCTTTTCCAGAATCTTAGAGGAACTGCAAAGGAGGGAGATAGGACGGTAATTTCCAGGGCAGTCTTTTGAACCCCCCTTGTGAATGGGGACCACTGCAGCTAGTTTCCAAGACTCCGGAAAAGTACCAGTTGACATGCTTAAATTAAAGATATACACAAGCGGTTCGAGAATATAGTCCTTTATATTTATTAGCATTCGGTTGCTTATCTCATCAATACCAGCTGCACTATCGGTTTTCATGTCCAATATGAGCTTTTCAACTTCTTCCTCGTCTGTGGGATGAAGAAAAAATGAAGCACAAGGAGATTTCGTCACTGATGCTTTACTGGACAAGATTGCATCAGTAGTGTTGTTTTGGACTAATATCTCATTTGCTAAATTGCTGCCCACGGAGGCAAAAAATTTATTTGCATGGTTCAGGGATTCTTCAACAGTTGGCTTAGTTGAAGTCAGTCCATGAGATGCGCAGTTACCCTGCTGAAGCTGCGCGATGTCTTTAATCGTTTGCCATAGTTTTTTTGGGTTGTTTTTACTATCTAAGAGGCGTTTCCGGTCATATTCGTCTTTTACTTTCCTAATTAGTTCTATATAAAAATTTCGGTATCTTGTATAAGTTGTGCGATATAAATAATTTTGGGGATGTTTACGCGATTGAGCATGCAGTTTATCTTTAATCTTGGAGCATTTAATAAGTCCCGGAGTCATCCAAGGCTTGAGAATCGTTTTAGAACAGCTAATTTTTCTACGCGTAGTATTTTTAGATATTATAACATTTAAGGTGGAAGAAAAAGCATCAGCGGCTTCAGATGCAGATGATTTGCTGGTCACATTATTCCAATTTACCTTACTAAGTTCAGATTTGATGGCTTGAATATCTTGCTTGATTACAAACTTAGTCGGCTTGGAGCATTTCGCATTGTTTCTGGTAGAAATGCCTACCATAACCATATCATGATCCGAAGTATCTGAGGTACACACGGCTGAGGTTGCTTTATTGCAAGTGCTTACAAAAACATGATCCAGGCAAGCTGTTTTCCTTGTGGGTTTGTTTATTAGACCTTTGAGACCCAGGCTTGCCATAATGCATAGGTATTTAGATACATACGAGTCCGTTGGGTTTTGAGTGTTGATATTGAGGTCTCCTGCAACTATGAAACAATCGGAACTTGACAGGTTGGTTTTGACAAATGACTCGAGCGAAAACAAGAATGTGGTAGGATTTGCAAATGATGGTGAGCGGTACAAGCCGAGCAGAGAAAAAAGGCCGGGGACATGTATAAAGAGACTGTCAGCTTCTCGAATGCTGGGTTCAGTGACTGTGGCACTTAAAGTATTCCGCACGTAAGCAACCACTCCACTAGCCTGGTTATGAGATTTTTCTGTGCGATACGAAGAGTAGCCCTTCAGTTGACCAATAACCGAACCCTCCCTCAACCAGCATTCTGTTAGAATTATAATTTCGAAGTCAATATGAAGCCGAGTAAGCATTATTTGAAACTGCTCAAAGTTATGCTGAAGACTTCTAATGTTGAGGGTTAGGACCTTAATTGAAAATGAAACGAGCAAGTATGTTTCCTGGTGGTAAGAGATCACCACCTAAAAATAAATAAATAAATGCACTTTTACAGCGCCAAGCTCCCGGTCCACCGTTGGCAGCGTCTCGCGACGGATGCCCCGGAAAATTGCTACAATGATTGTGAGCGGGAATTCCGAAATGAAGGAAGCGTACTTAAACCCGACTCGCCCGATGCTGACTTATGCGTACCTAGTACTATGAATACGACAACGCGAGGAATTAGTGCGGCCCCTCCATTCCAGTATTAGTAGGAGATCCCAACTTGAAAAGATCTTCACTGGTCTGATTTCACCGGGCATTTCGATCTACAGTTGTATATGTTGATTTCAATATAATTTCGAAGGTAGACTCAGTCCATGACTGCGAGCTGGACAAATAGGGTCTCCAGATGTGTCCCCAAAATATTGTACGGATGTGTCCGTTTTGTTACGAAAATTATTATGAAAAATTCGTAACAAAACGGACGGATCCATACAATGTTTTGGGGACACATCTGGAGATCCTGTTTTTACAGTTCGGAATCATGGACTGAGATTGGCTTCCAAATTTTGTTGAAATCGGAGAGATAAACTCAGGATAAAACGGTAGATAGAAATGCCCAATAGAATGAAAATGGTTTTACTAAAAAATCCTGGACAGGTAATTTTTAATTTTTTATAACGTTTTAAAATTTCATGATTCTCACTCATAGTCAAAATAAAACGGGACTTAGCTAGCACGCTAACACACACAAGTAATATTTACCTCGACGTTTCTGCCATATTACAGTGGTCACGGGTACTCCTTTGATGGTGGTGTCTACTCGGGACCACGGCCACCGTAATGTGGCCGAAACATCGAGGTAAATATTACTCGTGTGTGTGTTAGCGTGATAAGTCCCGTTTGTGGTGTTTTGACTATACTCCAATTCAATAGAATCTGACAATCCTGTAGACTCTTCCAGCCTACTAATATGAACACCGGGCTGCCTAAGGCTTTGTGATGTGACTATTATTCTTTTTTTATTCCTTTTAGATGATAATTGCAACAACAGGGACATATATAATCAAGTGTGCCCACGTTAGGGTGTGCTAAATGTGTAAAAAATTGTCAGATTCTATTCAATTGTACTTTTTTGTAAGCAATTTTTTTAATATTTTTTAATGATTTTTTTAATTTAATGCTGCCTATATCAACGTGTTCGCAAAAACGGCGATTACGTTGATTTGATTTGAATTTGTTCTATTATCTAATCAAGTGAAAGTAACTGGCATCAACATAACTGTTTATGTTTATACCTGGCAACCCAGTAGTTTGTCCAGGTACACAATAGCAACCCGACGTCTACATATTCTAAAGGTTTTATACTTTAAGTTAATTGTACAATTTTCTTGTTATCTCGATGATGCAACAAAAATTAATTCCATTTTTTTTTAATTATTAAAAATAGCTTGTCCAGGTTTTTTTTAGCAAATTCATTTCTAACATATTTTCTAATATACTAAAGTTATTATAAAAAGGTTTCATTCTGTTATCAGCCAGGTAAAGAGTTATTAGACCGGTAAAGATCTTTTCAAGTTCGGATCTTATACTATATGTACCTACAGCCGACCGAAGTGCTTTATAATTTTTAGGATCTGCTCTTTTGTTCCTCTAAATTAAAAAAAATCTTCCTTACCTTGAAATAGGAATGTATGGTCGGCCAAGAAAATGCTTTACGGTAATGAGAGTTCCTACTTCACAAATCCATACTAATATTATAAATGCGAAAGTGTGTGTGTTTGCATGTTTATGTGTTTGTCCGTCTTTCACGCCTTCAAAAAAGGAGGAGGTTATTTAATCGGTTGTATGTTTTTAATTTCTCAAGTTATCAAACAAAATATCTTTTACTTGTATCTTTGTAAGCCTCGCGTTGCTCGATTTGCAAACTACTTCATCAAGCTATTCTCTACTTCTCGGCCTCGACAGTAATTTTTTCATCACACTTGCTCGTATACAGTGTCCTAACATGCAGGCAACCTTGGTTGCAACACCCCAAATAAAACCCTCGACCTTAATGTGCTTGTCATGAAACCCATGGTCGGTAAACGAGTCATTGCCCGTACATCTTGTCATGAAGCCCAAGGTCGGTAAATGAGTTTGATACTGCATAGAGCGCTGCTACTCCTGCTGAAGCAGTGCAGCGCTCGCGGGCGTTTTAAAAAGTGTACCTACCCTTTCTTTTTGTTTAAATTTTGGAAAAAAATTGGTTTTTCCAATTCAGAATCAAGAGCACAATCGATTCCGATAGTGTAAAAAAATGTCGCCAAAAAAATGACAGTTTTGCGACGTTATTTTCATACACTAAGTATGGGCGTGACAAAACTGACTCATAAAAGTTTGTATGAAAAACTAGGGACATTTTTTTAAACTATCGGAATTTACAAAACATTCTGCGGAGGGGGAGGGCGGAGGGGAGCTGGAACTGCCAAGAGTGCAGTCAGCGGTATCGACAATTTATGAACAAATATTAGTTTTTCTTTTACAAATATACAATTTTACTTGCAAATGTGATGAAAAACATTACAAATACAAATACAAATATTCTTTATTGCACACCATAAAGCAGTACAAGAAAAAACTTAAAATACAAACACAGATTTAGGGTACACAAACTTAAAAGCGATCTCTTCCAGACAACCGTTTGGGAACATGAAATTTATCTGTAACAAAAATAGGTGGCGGAAACAGAAACAGAAAATAAAAACAAACAAAAAATCAATAATATTAAAATAAATACAAATGATATAACTATACAAATACATACATGAAATATTTATACAATACATAAACTACTAACATAAAAAAAGGGCGGCACTAGAATTACTTTGACTTCGGGCTTCTAATAGCCTCTCGTTCGTAATTCCTTATTTACCACCCTTAAGACACAATGTACTGTACCATTAACTAGTGTTAGAAGACTGTCTTTGTGCCACGTCATACCCTCATCACACCCAGTCGCTTGTACCAGGGTATCATAGAGCGAGTGTAGTTGGTATTCTAATTTTACACACGTAATATCTCTGCACTGCGTAGTCGGTAACTTGCAGTGCTACAGTTAAAGCAATGCACTGTTATTTTGTGAGAAAAAAACCTTTTCACTTCTCATGCACGTAAAGTTCGTGTTTATGCTGAATCTAGGCGACATAAAATGACTTTTTATGCACTAGTGCATAAAATAAAATCTTCGTCTAATACGAATTCAAGACCAAGGTAATCAGTTGTCAACAGCCACAAACAAAAAAGTTTCATTGTATTTTTTAAATATTTTTTAATTTATATAATACTAAAAAATAATCAAATCAATCATAAAAAATCAGTAAAATTAAAATAATGGAATTATTATAATAACGCATGAAAAATAAAAGGTACATCATTGTTTCCACTGATGCTATTTCATTTCCTCGCCATCGAAGTGAAAAGCAGTGTAAAACTCGAGCATTAAACCCATTTTCCTCTCGACGTGTCTATCCACCCTCGCCGTACCGGCTCGGGTGGCTATATGAGCGTCTCGGGTAAAATGGCTCGTTTTGTGCTCTTGTTGTAAAATCTACTATTCTTTCTTTCTTCTGTTCCCAAACAAAATGTACGCAGGGTGTGATCATTTTATAGATCGGTTATTGACGTAGACAGACAGGCATAAGAAAATTAGATTTTTTGGTTTGACCCATGGCCTCTCAAGCAGAGGATCGTGGGTTCAAACCCCGGCTCGCACCTCTGAGTTTATTGAAATTCATGTGCGGAATTACATTTGAAATTTACCACGAGCTTTACGGTGAACAAACCTGCACATACCTGCGAAGAAATTTAATGTTGTGTGTGAAGTTCCCAGTCCGTGCTGGGCCCGCGTGGGAACTACGGCCCAAGTCCTCTCATCCTGAGAGGAGGCCTGTGCCCAGCAGTGGGACGTATATAGGCTGGGATGATGATGATAATGAGACTTTTCTAATTGGTTGTTCTATAAAGCGCTAAAGTTACCTTTTATATCCTGTCTCTAAACGGTTGGGAAGTAGGAAACCAAAGCCCTTTTCTCGTTATTTAAGTAAGACTAGCTTTTGTCCGCGGCTTCTCGCTCTTTTCTTCATTCTCTGGCCTATAGCTATCTCTATTCCAAAAATCACGTCGATCCGTCGCTCCGTTTCGACGTGAAAGACGGACACACATACACACAAACACACACTTTCGCATTTATAATGTTAAATTAGTATGGATGTCTGTAGTCAGCATTGCATGAGTAAATAGAGTGAAAGTGAAGACCATGCCATGTTTACTAGGTACCTACCATAATTAATTCAGTCGATTTTAATTAATTTTATGGACTCTATATATATGCTTTACATAAGGATTCAATACGTTTGAGTACCAAGCTGACCAGGCTCTCATAAATCAGCAGCCGTCGATATCTCCTAATAATCCAATCAAAGCAGTCCCTACCGAACTAATGTTATTGTCAAACCGAGCCATTATCCGACCAGCGGCTAACTTAATGTCCAGTCACGTATCCGCACGAAAGCGACACCAAAACACAACTCTCCTGTGTCAGAAAGAGATGACAGCAATAAACAAAGTGCACTTCAATTATAAAGAGTCGTTATTCATTTGTAATAGCACGCGAGTTTATGCTTTACGTAGCCGCGTGAACCGTGAGAATAGCGTGCGTGTTCGATTTTCAAATTTGGAAAATTTATTCTTTGTTGTAATTTTAGTATCGTTCTATATGTGACTCTATTGTTTATTACATAAGGTTGTATTTTTGATTTGGCGCTGTCAGTTTTCATTAGCCAGCAAGAGTAGTGACGTGACGACATCTAGATCTTTTTCTTTTATCGACATGGCGGACGGAATCGAAATGAGGTAATAAAGAAATTGCGATGCCTTTTATGTATCTATTTAACTTGCCGATGTGTTGTAATGAATGCGGCTTAATTGAATTACTTTAGGACGCCGCCGGCAAGAAACTCCAGTTTTAATTTATTTGCTACACGTGCCATTTTGATTTTGTGTTCTCGTTGATTTATTTTGCTGGCTAGGTTGCCGTAAAAGCTAGGTTTTTATGACGCTAGTCGTGACATGACTGCGTGGATACATGTTTAGTAGTTTTAAACCGTTCGGTACGTTGAAGTAGTTAGATTATTGTGATATTCAATTTCAAGTTACCTTAGCCATTTTAGCGAAAGGAATATTATCATAAGTGCCTTTTAAATAATCTTGGTTATTTATGGAGAGCTACGTTATAAGCAGAAGATATAAGAAAACCGGCCAGGAGCGTGTCGTACACGTACGTACTAAAAATAGTACACCTCGATACTTATGCCATGCAATCTTTTTCAAAATAGTAACTGTATGTACGTACCCAATGTAATACCGTTATATCGATTTGGATTGTAAATACTATTATACCTTTATAATATTTTGAACATAAAACTACCGTGAGACTCACTCATATTAAATATATTTTCCGGATAACTCACGTCTTAAATCGAATTTAGCTCGGCATGTTTCGGGCTAATCCGTAACCCTTCTTCCTCGGAGCAACGCGACTCGGCGGCTGCTGCAACACGCGGACGTGAGTTATCCGGAAAATATATTTAATACCTACCTTTATAATACTAAAAATGTTTGATAAGTGGATAATAAAACCGACTTATTTATTTATTAAAAACTACTTGCACAGTTTTTCTTCCATTTGCCATTTTCTCGCTGTAGTGAGGTGAAAAATTGTGTGTTTCAATCGGCTGTAAAGTTGTTTAGGGTCTCGTGCCTTTGAAACCCTCGACTGCGCTCAGGATTCTTCATTTGAACCACTCGCTTTGCTTGTGGTTCAATCCTAGAATCCTTCTCTTGCTCGGGTTTCAATAATTATGCACTCGCGCCAAGCAGTCACTTTCCAGCCTTGCACAACAAATAACTATTTACTGTACCATTTTGTCTCCACTCGAGAACTTTTCGGACCCAACGGCCATCCGCTCTCCGTGCTATATGGCCCGCCTCTCGCTTGGCTATGTCGGTGACCCTTGTTCTTCTACGTATCTCCTCATTTCTGATTCGATCCCGTAGAGAAACCCCAAGCATAGCTCTCTCCATAGCTCGCGGAGCATCTCTGAGTCTATTTATAAAGCCTACAGTAAAGCACCACGTTTCGGATCTATATATCATCACTGGCAACACACATTGGTTAAAGACTTTCGTCTTAAGGCACTGAGGAATGCAAGCAATTAAATCTCTGCCAAACCGATTGCAAGCATCAAAACCGACAGGTTCCTTCGGTTCATAGCTTGATCTTCGATTTCATAGCTTGCATTTCCTCATAGTTATATCTGTGTAAGATAATAAAGCAGTATCACTGAATTATTTACCAAGTAATAAAGACAAGCCAAGGTTTTTCCCTACCTATAAAAGAAACACGCCAAAAAAATCGTCTGAAATATAGATACATAGGCCTAGATGATTATTTCTTCTGACGAAATATGGTGGATTGATTTAGACACTATAAACAGCATTTTATAGCGTTATTCTCGCCTGACCGACGAACGACAGCCGATTTTTGCCCGTCTGCGGTGCCGGACACGGACACGGTCGTTACCCGGCAGTGACCGGACGTTTTTCACGCGACCACGGACGCGCCAAACGTCCATAAACCTAACCATACAAGAGGTGTTTAGGCCTTTTCAGTACGCGCTCGCGATTTAGAACTGCCGTTTGAAATGTTAGCCTTTTAGGCTTCGTTAAACCGGTAATTATGTGATTTGTTACCGGTTTTGGTAGTGTTTAATGTTGGTGTGAACTTTATATCCCGTATGCTCTGTAGGTTCTGCCCACACGAAACAAAACCGGTACACAATTTTGAAAAGTAGTACAGCATTCTTACTAAAGTCTATTCCTGTAGGTACTATCTTTGTATTGTAAAGGTTACCTGGAAGAGATCTTTCTGAAGCAAGAAGGCCGCATATTGCTCTCTTAAATACCTGTACCACTACCATGAGTTTACAGTGACTACTCGATAGCGACGGCGTAAATTATTTGTAGAGGCGCTCTACAATTCTCCATACAAATAATTTACGCCGTCGCTATCAAGTACCGTCACTGTAAACTCATAGTAGTGGTAAAGATCCCCTTAGAAGGCCACAATTAACAACAACTCGCTACTTGCATCCACCGGTTGCTCGCAACTCTCACGAACAACTCACTGTACAGACAGAAGGGCGTTAACCCGTGTGGACACCATTTCTGACGTCAGCGGCATGGTCCTCAGAATATAAAACTGAAATTTTCGCTCAAAGATTGAGTGAGTCATGCGATGTTAGTTTGGTCCAGTTCAGCTAAGTAACTATATACTATTGAAACATTAACTTCCGTAGTTTGGTGGAACTTAACGGCGCGGAATACAACGAATGAGACTAACCGTTATAAAGCATTGCGACCGCAGCGAAAACAATAAAAATAATTTCAGCGAAAACGGAGATTTCGCGAAAAATCGCCAAGCACCGGACAGTCCGGCTTGCTATCAAAGCAGTTATTTGGTCCATTTAACTTGAAATAGTTGCTGCCGATGTACCAGGCGACCAGAGACGGGGGGGAGGTTTTAAAATACGATTTATTACAGCATCAGCGGTTTAAAGGCTGGCTCACGCTGCGCGGCGCTGCGAGCCTGGTAGGCGCACGTCGAACGCGCATTCTCAGCGGGGTTCTAGCTTTGAAACCCACCGTCCAAGCTTCGATTCCTCTTTATTGATATAGAGGATGCATTTATTTTTCGTGATTTATGCAGAAAACCTGCCGATCCTAGGTAAAGCAATCTATTTTGATGCTGTTTTATGTTTATTGCAAATTACTGATTAAAGTATCGCGACGGTTATTTCTATTACTTTTCGCTATTTACGCGTGGTCGTAAAAAGTCTGATTTGCATCGTTAAGAACGATATCATTATCGGTGGGTGCCTGAGGTTAAACAACTAATGATTTCACTATAAATACATACTATGATCAGGGAAGATTGTGCTAGAATTACCTATTAAACGGAGTCCTGTACAACCACTACATTAAATACGACCAGACCAGATGGCCTAGTGGTTAGAGAACTGACTACGAAGCTTGAGGTCCCGGGTTCGATTCCCGTGTCGGGGCAGATATTTGTATGAAAAATACGAATGTTTGTTCTCGGGTGTTGGGTGTTTAGTATTTAAGTATGTATCTATACTATATAATTATGTTGTCTGGGATGGGAGTCCAGCATTGTCTTTAAGCGGAACTTTTTCCTAAGAACGAATTACCAGCTTCCTGAGACCGGATTGCCGGAGCGATACAACTTAGCGACCTTTGAAAAACGGGCCTTTTAATCACTCAAACGGCAACGCACCTGTGAGATCTCTCATGTCGCGGATGTCTATGAGCGGTGGTGATTGCTTCTCATCAAGTGACCCACATACTCGTATGCAAAATAAAATATTGCTTTCATTTTGAAGCAGCCTGTGTAACCAATGACGTTTAGGTCATTAGTGGCCGATAGTGTGCGTTCGGCCGATGTTGCCCGATTCCTCGGCGATCCGTCATAAACCTCAATTACACTATTCGTCACGCCGCGACCTAGCGACCGTGTAAGACTGAGCTTCTGTTGTCTAACCGCAATCAGAATGGGAGTCATTTCAAGACACTAAAAACCGGTCAAGTGTAAGTTGGACTCGCGCACCAAGAGTTCCGTACAGATTAGTAGGTAGGTATCGATGAATATTCGTGAAACCAGGTTCGATCCAGGCCATACTGCGAAGTTCGAAATTCGAACTTCGTATCTTGCGGTCCCGCTGAACCTAATATTAAGAGCGTATATACATTCTGAGCTGGCAACGTTGCGTTTTTGTTAGTTTTTCTCGATTATTCCAAGAAAATTTAATGAAAATTAAAAATCTTGTCTGATAAAAGGCTTCTTAATATTCAGACGACCAGATGGCCTAGTGGTTAGAAAACCTGACTACGAAGCTCGAGGTTCCGGGTTCGATTCCTGTGCCGGGGCAGATATTTGTATGAAAAAAGCGAATGTTTGTTCTCGGGTCTTGGGTATTTAATATGTATTTAAGTATGTATCTGTCTATATAATTATATTTATCCGTTGCTTAGTACCCATAACACAAGCTTTGGTAAGCTTACTTCGGGTCTAGTTCCATTTCTGCAGTGTGGACCCAGTATTAGAGTAGAAGTGTAGCATTTGCTTTCTTTCTCAACCCCGAACGCGAATGCGAACGCAGTTTGATAGAACTCGTCCCTTGATTAACGCTTGGCGTGCTGATGCATGCGACTGCCGGTGGCTGCGGCCGCACAGCGTCACAGTTTTACGCATTTGTTAGTTAGACGGTTGAGCTGTGAAACGCTTTTGCAAACGCGCTGCGTTCTAACCGACCAGCTTTTGATCTGTGCTCTGATTTGAATTTAGAAGGAACGCATGTAACTTTTTTCAATAGTAATAAGGATTTTTACACCACCAATCAACTGACGTACTTTTTATGAGCTGTCAAAACACAATTTTCCCATAGAGTTTCAATGGCTATAGCGACTTATGACGTCATTATCCGCCAACTCAATCAACTAACTAACTAATTTTATTTGTTTTAAAGCGACAAAAAATCTAATTTTACAGTAAATCCAAAATTAATCTGGTTTTCAGGGCTAAAATAAAACGTTTTTTTACTGGAGTTGTGCCTTCGAATTATTTTTGATGGCGTCATCATCCCTATTGCACAAGTCGTTTTTTTTTCTGGCCATGGGGAGCAACCTTTCAGTTGGAAAGGGCTGTTGTTTTTTTTTATTATTTTTGACGTTAGTTTTACTCATGTGACATTGTTGAGATTTTTACTAATGAACTACTTAGCTTACGGGCATTCACCTTGCTGAATTCCCACGTAAGTCAACTTCTGCATGAAACACGTGTTTATGTGTCGCACAGTCTTAAACATACTATATAGATAAATACATACTTAAATACATATTAAACACCCAAGACCCGAGAACAAACGTTCGTATCATTCATACAAATATCTGCACCGGGAATCGAACCCGGTACCTCAAGCTTCGTAGTCAGGTTCTCTAACCACTTGGCTATAATTGCATTAATCATAAAACTGTTATTGTTATTATAATAATATTGTCCGATAATTGTACAACGACCTTCCACGACCCGCATCTAAACGAAGCAAAAGTCAATATTAATTATTATTTCGCTGGTTGAGCTCGTAAAGCCCGTTATACCGGCTGTCCATTACTGGTAATTACTAGGCGCACAGCGGCACGCAGAAGCGTTAGAAAGTGGCGCGTAATCGCGCGAATAAATCGCAAACTCTGCTTATTGTTTCGCGGACCGGGCGCTCAGGTGCCTCGGGGGTACCGATAGCAAACTTGCCAAAGGTATTTTATGCAGATCATTTATTTGAATCTACTGATAGCTTCATGATCTTTCGGAAGACGTCCATTGTTGGACATAAGCCTCCCCGTTAAAACGCCCCAAAGAAGGACAACTCTTCACTTGGGTCTACCGGTTACCCGCAATTCTCGTGATATCGTCAGTTCCCCAGTTCACCTTCTGATTCATTGTCGCCACATGGCGCTGTTTCATGACATGCCTAGGAATTTCATGATCTGCCTAAACGTCACTAGGCAAATCGTTAAACGGTGAGTTTTGAACAATATGGAGAATGTCCCTATGCCAATTCGTGAAATGGCGCCATTTCACGATATGCTTTGGAAGTTCATGATCTGTCAGATTTTACGAACGGCCGCCTACATATAGAATACTTTTACCCTGGAAAAGTGCATAGTTCCCACGGGATTGCCACAAAAGAAATCTCCGCAAACAAAGTAAGTAGGAAACATCTACTAACTTAATGTAACAAATTGTTTTCATGCACTATTTAGTCCTTAAGTTTTCAAAGCTTGAAATTAATACAGTTCGCCAGATGCTCAACCCATTATGGCGACGTAGTTCCCGCTGTTGCTACAAATATTTCACAGTTTCATTATTTTATGAAGACTCGATGCTTTTATGAAACCCTAGTGCTATTTTTTGCTTTCTTTATTATTTGTATGTGTATGTAAGTGGGTAAATCGAAATAAGTCTTTCTTTCTTTCAAATGTATTTTTCCATGCTATAGCGGAGTAGGTATAGGTGTGGTAGAAAAGTCTGTTACGTGTAAGTGGACTAGGGTGGGTATTACCATGAAACACACATGTTATGTGTCGCACAGACGTAGCTGTTTTGCAATGGGTCACATCTTGTAAGTTTAATCCATTTCCAGTGATCGGATTGTGTTCAAATGCAAGAACAGTCAACTAAAACCTATTTTTATTTTTTTTATTTTTTTATTCGACTGGAAGGCAAACGAGCAAGTGGGTCTCCTGGTGGTAAGAGATCACCACCGCCCATAAACATCTGCAACACCAGGGGTATTGCAGATGCGTTGCCAACCTAGAGGCCTAAGTTGGAATACCTCAAGTGCCAGTAATTTCACCGGCTGTCTTACTCTCCGCGCCGAAACACTACAGTGCTAGCACTGCTGCTTCACGGCAGGATTAGCGAGCAAGATGGTGGCCTCTTATTAAAAATAAAATTTACAATAAAGCATATTTTGTTGATATTTTAGATGTCAACCCCAAAACCCGCTGACTTGCGACCAGTACTTAGTTAGCCTAATCTCGATTCCTCGATAACTCGTTTCGCGTACGCTCCTGAAATCCGCTGCGCCCCTGGTACCTGTTTGTTTCCGCGTAAAACTTTAATTAACCAATAAACATGTCGCCCTGGCCCCGTCTTAAATTAGCCCGCGCTAAAATTGCGATACACCAGCCTCCACCTATAGCGCCCTGGTACAGTAAAGGTTTCGAATAGTTGAGGTTAGTTTAATTTTAACACTATCTGCGAAACAGTTGAGCAATACGAGAGCAAAATAGGAGTGAAAAGAAAGGCCGAGGACTTGAGGTGAAAACTATACTTTTCACTTCGACTAAGAGAACAATTCAACGAAACTATAACGTTTATTTATGTCTGGAAGTTTTGAATAAATACGACATGCAATGCACAGTTACACCAGCAATAATATCTGACACAATATAAAGCGTATAAATATCTGATACGACTCTATTTCTAGGGTCGGTAGGACGTGTTAGATATTTTTGCACACCGCTGTGGCAGATATTAATAGAAAAACAGTTCAAATTGCCCTATTAAAGTTTTTGCGTTGTAAACGCGTATTGGTTGTGAAACAGAGCAACTTTCATACCAAATTTCAAGAAGGTATGTAGGACAACTGGAAGTACCCTCTAGCCAATAGGTTTCTCAGATGGGTCTTGGGTCTTAACAGACGGAAAGATACTATAGTGACCAAAGTGATTATACAGTGTGTTACTGGCACCCAGGCGTTTTTAAGGGAGGCTAAGGTAACGTATTTCTGTAACTTAACCATGACACTAATTTAATTAATAAACTAAAATTCAGACTTTATTAACTTTGTAACAAAATAGGTACCAGCAAGTAAGAACAAATGACAGCCAACAGGATATTGATTATTATTTGTCAATAGGGATGTTGACGTCATTAAAAATAACTCGAAGGTCGAAGGCACAACTCCAGTAAAAAACGCTTTATTTTAGCCCTGAAAACCAGATTAATTTTCGATTTACTGTAAAATTTGATTTTTGTTGCTTTTAAACCAATAAATAGTTAGTTGATTGAGTTGGCGGATAATGACGTCATAATTCGCTATTGCCATTGAAACTCTATGGGAGAATTGTGTTAATTGAGACAGCTCATAAAAAGTACGTCAGGTGGTGTCAACATCCCTATTACTTTGCTGTATATCGCTGGTAATTATAATTTTGTTAGAAAGTTAAGAAAGTCTGAATTTTAGTTTATTAATTAAGTTAATATCATGGTTAAGTTACAGAAATAATTATGTTACTTTACCTGCGTTGAAAACAGCCTGGGTGCCGGTAGCACACTGCATACGAGTTACATTTTTTCCTTTTGATGTAAAATAACCAAAATTACAAAAAAACAATGCCATTGCCTCGCGTACATACCAGGACCACATAAATTGGTATAGGTTCAGTTTCATCTGGAGCTATGTCAATTTGGCGTTTCTTTCGAGCGAGTTGGAGGGGGCGGCGGGGGGGGCTAAGGTTGACAAATGGGCCGCTCCGAGCATCCGCGAGCGATACAATCGGTGCGTTGCTTACTGTGCTCCGTTGTAGGAAAAAAGCAGGGTTGGCACTTCCCGACAAATGCCAATGCCGTTAAATGGTATACCTAGTGCCATCCACGAAGACGCATGATTTTGAGAAAATTAGACATTAATGACATTGTAATTAGAACCACGGCACGCGTCATCGTGAATGACTCCCTATATGCACTAAATGGTTTCAATCTCCGGATTGAATTTCTGTATGCCTAATTTTACTCATATTTATCCGTTGCCTAGTGTTATTTTATTAGTGTTTTAACCCCTGACCATGGGCTACCAACTCATACAAGATATATTTAGTACTAAAAAACGGCAATAGATGGCACTACCATTAACATCTGTAAATTATAAAATGTAAATAAGCCGAATTAAGTAGAAATATTGATATTAAAATAAAGAATAGCATATTTTATAAACACAACTTCACATCAACTTTATTTCAACTCCTTAATTTGAAGATAAGAAACATCATAAATAATAAATTGAGAATACGAAAGTATAGGCTACATGTGACTACGTTTCAGCTATGAGGTTTTCGTAGTAGTTTGCAAAAGTAACGCTAGATGGCGTAAACCCGGTGTGCGTTTGCAGCGGGCTACTATGTAATTCGAAACACGAAGTTCGTGTCGTGCGGTCTCTTTCGCTCTCATAATAAATAGTATAAGTGTCAGAGGGACCGCACGATACGAACTTCGAGTTTCGATTTTCGTAGTGACGATATGTAGTTTTAATTTTTTTTTTATTCGACTGGAAGGCAAACGAACAAGTGGGTCTCCTGGTGGTAAGAGATCACCGACGCCCGTAAACATCTGCAACATCAGGGGTATTGCAGATGCGTTGCCAACCTAGAGGCCTAAGTTGGAATACCTCAAGTGCCAGTAATTTCACCGGCTGTCTTACTCTCCGCGCCGAAACACAACAGTGCAAGCACTGCTGCTTCACGGCAGGATTAGCGAGCAAGATGGTGGTAGCAATCCGGGCGGACCTTGCACAAGGTCCTACCACCTGCTATTATGCGATTATGCAATTATAGTATATAAGTGTTGTGTAGTGTATATACTTGGTTTGGTGTTTTTCAAAATCCTCTAATATCTCAGAAACGGTGCGTCCTAGCTCAAAAATAGCCAAATTTTCACCCCCCTCCCAAACCTCCCCCTCCGGGACTACCCCGGACCCAACCCCAAAATTTCATCCCCCCCCCCCCCACTTTTAGCACATTGACCAGCCTAACCAGACCCCTGATCCAAGGGTAGCAAAAACTTCCAGGGCCTATAGCTCCGGAACGGGGCTACTCCGAAACACAACGTTCGAAGTTCGTGTCGTGCGATCCCTCTCGCTCACGTATTAAATAGTATAAGTGTGAGAGAGATCGCACGATACGAACTTCGAACGTCGTTTTTCGGAGTAGCCCTTCAGCACAGTAGGCAGGCTACTCCGAAAATCGAAACTCGAAGTTCGTATCGTGCGATCTCTCTCACACTTATACTATTTAATACGTGAGCGAGAGGGATCGCACGACACGAATTTCGAACGTTGTGTTTCGGAGTAGCCCTTCTGGCTGTGACTTGACTTGACTTGACATTTATGTATGACGCAATGGATTTAGGCTGGTTAATGTGCTAAAAGTGGGGGGGGGGGGGGGGGATGAAATTTTGGGGTTGGGTCCGGGGTAGTCCCGGAGGGGGAGGTTTGGGAGGGGGGTGAAAATTTGGCTATTTTTGAGCTAGGACGCACCGTTTCTGAGATATTAGAGGATTTTGAAAAACACCAAACCAAGTATATACACTACACAACACTTATATACTATAATTGCATAACCGCATAATAGCAGGTGGTAGGACCTTGTGCAAGGTCCGCCCGGATTGCTACCACCATCTTGCTCGCTAATCCTGCCGTGAAGCAGCAGTGCTTGCACTGTTGTGTTTCGGCGCGGAGAGTAAGACAGCCGGTGAAATTACTGGCACTTGAGGTATTCCAACTTAGGCCTCTAGGTTGGCAACGCATCTGCAATACCCCTGATGTTGCAGATGTTTACGGGCGTCGGTGATCTCTTACCACCAGGAGACCCACTTGTTCGTTTGCCTTCCAGTCGAATAAAAAAAAATTAAAACTACATATCGTCACTACTCTACTACGAAACTTGAAGTTCGTGTCGTGCGGTCCCTCTGACACTTAAACTATTTAATACGAGAGCGAGAGGGACGGTACGATACGAACTTCGAGTTTCGTAGTATAGCCCTAAGCTGTAGATAATCTATAAACTAATATGGCTGACAGCGTTTTCAGCAGATTACGAATAGGTTTGGATCTACGAAACCTCGATTGCTTACGCGCTGACCAGCGGCCGTGAGTAGGTTATATAACGTAGCGCCATCTACCAACCCTGTCATGTCCTAGTCAAGCTATAGATTGGGCTAACAAGCGACACCCGTATCATTAGTGTCTCGCTAGATGGCATATAGGTATCGTGTTATTTGTGTTCTCAGTGGTGCCTTCTATTGTAAAATAAAGAAAAGAAAAATAGCCAGTTGTATAGCCAGTATTAGGGTGATACCGTTTGCTTGTACTAGGTGGTGTCTCTGTATATTATGTTCTCTGTGCCCTGACGCAAAAAGAGGGGTGTTTCATTTTGAACGCTATGTGTGTCTGTGGCACGTGGCACCGTAGCTCTTGAACGGGTGAACCGATTTGAATGCGGTTTTTTTTTCAAACCAGGTTCTCTAGCAATGGTTCTTAGACATGTTTTATCAAAATCGGTTCAGCCGTTTTTGAGATATTGAACTTTAAAGTGAAAATGTCGGAGGTTTTCCAACTTTTTCTTAGTTGGGTATTGTTATGAACACTTCACACGGTCCATGATCTCTACTAAAAAAAAAAATAATAAGTTTGGCAGATCTAATTTTGAAAATTGACAAAGGTGCGTTGGTAACAGAAGTTAGAGGGTAGGTAGGTATTGTCACTTTTTAGTTCTTTGTAGGACAATTTCTCCGAATAGGTTGAGTTTAAGCAGCTAAAATAAAACACGTGTGCGTTATTTTCGAATATTCTGAAACATATCGTCATCATCATCATCTCAGCCTATATACGTCCCACTGCTGGGCACAGGCCTCCTCTCGGAATGAGAGGGCTTGGGCCATAGTTCCCACGCGGGCTCAGTGCGGATTGGGAACTTCACACGCACCATTGAATTGCTTCGCAGGTTTGTGCAGGTTTCCTCACGATGTTTTCCTTCACCGCAAAGCTCGTGGTAAATTGCGCACATGAATTTCGAAAAAACTCAGAGGTGCGAGCCGGGATTTGAACCCACGACCCTCAGCTTGAGAGGCGATAGGTCAAACCACTAGGCCACCACGGCTTCTCTGCTGTTCGGAGCCGGACAGTCGGCTACCTTTCCTTGTAGTTAAACCGATGTCAAACCCGACATAAAATCCGTTTAATTTGTCGGCTAGTTTGACATCGATTATCATTATTATAACATAGTGCAACTCACGCTTTATGACTATGAATAAATCGTATAAATGTATTTACTTTTTATAATCAGCGACAGCCCTGAGGCACGCGTCACTGGACTCGTCCCAGTGTGCCATTACTCACTGTCGGCCGCCATTTTCGAGGCGCCACGCCCGCTACGCCGCTACGCTGCTACGACGCTACGGCTACGGCGTAGCGCCCGGAACGCTGTCTTCTCACGACTCCTGCTACCCTGGTATTTTGGAGTTAATTGTGATCCTGGTAATTCACGGTGCCTTTTCTATATTCATTCATAATTTTCATAAAATATTTCGCATTTATAAGTAAATCCTACTTTTAATGCACACATTTAAATGAGGTAAAATTAATCAGTGTGATTGGACGAAATTGTTATTATTCATTTTATAATTTGTTTGTTTCAAATCTGAAATGTATATTTCCTACTAATTAAATAATAATTGCATTATATGTATGTATGTAAATATTAAAATCATTTTATATTTTTAAATACTGTATTTTAACAATTCAAGCCTATTATTTACAAACGAAGACGCAGGTAAAAGCTAACTGCATGTACAAGGATCACAGTCACTCAATATCTGATAAATTCCAATGTACCAGGCACACAGAAATGGCTACATCATACCTCAACAAATGTAACAGGAGCACATAATATCAGAGGAGGCAGGAGTGCGTGCATACACGCGAAGTATCAGAGTGGCATAAACTACACTGTAGTGAGATGATACTACTGTATTATAAAGTTTATAAATTATAAGTACAACCTTTTCATATTAAACACTTAAGTTACTTACTTGAAACATGACTTATAGAAACGAAGAAAAGAGTCGCTATTAGGTACCTTATTATTTTGTATTTACGTTTGTATTTGTGTGCAATTTCTATCTTTAATCATCATCATCATCAGCCGGAAGACGTCCACTGCTGGACCTAGGCCTCCCCCTTAGAACGCCATAATGAACGACAACTCGCCACTTGCATCCACTGGTTTCCCGCAACTCTCACGATGTCGTCAGTTCCCCTGGTGGGAGGCCTGCCAACGCTTCGTCTTCCGGTTCGTGGTCGCCACTCGAGGACTTTTCTCCCCCAACAGTTATCTGTTCTTCGAGCGATGTAGCCCGCCCATTGCCACTTCAATTTACATATTTTTCCAGCTATGTCAGTGACTTTAGTTCTTCGACGAATTTCCGTATTCCGGATTCTATCGCGCAAAGAAACCCCAAGCATAGCTCTCTATTTCTATCTTTATCTCACGGAAACTATGCGCATTTTTTTACTAAATAATGGTATACCCATATTGTTTTTTTTAACCGACTACAAAAAAAATGTTTCTTCAAAAACTATATTGCTTTATTTTTGTGGTCCATCCTGTCATAGATTAAATACCTATAGACCTATCTAAAGGATAGAGCTACCGAAGTATCAACCATGACATTTTTAAAATGAGCAGATCGTTTTGAACATAAGTGATTTTCCCGTTTCGATGATTTTGTTACTATGAGGATGTTCAGTAAGAATGTTAACAAATATTCTGTGTTGTTTACTTGCCAATTTTACTAAAAACTTAACCCTCCTTCGGGTAGTCGGGTAAAAAGAGGTTGCTCTTTAGTGATATAATTTTTTAAAGTTCTTTTTCAGTATGGTATCGAGTACGGTTATCATTACCTATTTAAAATTAGATAGTTTTTCTTTCTTTTCCGGCTGGCTGCTGATAGAGACGAGTATAAAAGGCTAACGGCCAACATTCAGGATTGAAGAGGGACAGAAAGAAGAAGTTTTTATTAGAGCCGGTTTGTTATTAGTTAATGGTACTCGATACTCTATAGGGTCAAAGCACACTTTGCCGAAATAACGTCACATTGTGGTGGGTACCCGATCAAATTTCGGTTGTACGCCGAAATTAATTAAAATAACATTACACACGCTGAATTATTATCGCATTCTAATACTTCGGTACATAAACAGTCATGGAACTTCGGTCACTTATCTTCGGCATAGTATGGTTAGACAATATATAGTCATAAACGAAATGAAACAAAGAAATGTTTTTTTCAAGTTTTAATATTTTTTACACAATTCGTAGCATTCATAATGCCGACACTGTCCGCCAGACTCCGCCAGCCGCCGCCACATATAAACCAGTTCACTATGTTGTATATTTATATTCATATAATGTGTGCCTCACCAAAATTATACAATACAAATATATAATTAACTTTTTTCGAACCGTTTTATCATAATTGAACTGACCGACGACAGACGCCACGCTCTATACACTATATTTACAACTTGATGACTTTCAAATCAATATGTATAATGTACATATACATATATAATAAAGAGAAAAATCAAAATAAAATTCTCCAATTAATACATTAATATCTAACAACTATTATTTAAGATTTTTCTCTTAATAAAAATATATTACACGCAATGTAAATAACAATAATAATTATAGGGAAATATCAACAAATACCGGTTGCGAAGATAATAATGCACTTAATACTGCATGACTGGAACACAATTAAGTATAATACAAAAAGAAACGACGACATGACGTGTTATAAATGATGATTTTATTTACAAAAGTTAACAAACCCTCTTCTAAAATGAGACGAGAAACAGTTCGGTTGATTGTGGCTAGAGGACGCCTCTATTTGACAACTCTATTTAACCCCCGATAGAAAAAGAGGGGTGTCACAACTTGAACGTGCATTCTGTGCTTCTGTGCGTGATTCGGGTGTAGTTTTTAGATGAAAAGATACCTTATTTCAGATGGTTTTTACATAGGTATCATATCATTCACTTCTCCTAAATAGATATTAGATTGCCAACGTACTAGGCGGTAGTAAACTAAAAAATACTGTTTTCAAGACGAAATAGAAGCTACCTTTAGCCTCAGTCAAACCGATATTGTCTCCAAGCTCTAATACCAACTTTTAGGAAAACTTAAAACAAAAACTTTTTCTTTGTACATAATATAAGTCAGTAATTATGCTTTCAATGCTTCTTACGTACGCAAGAAAACGAAAAACGCATTAAAAATGCGAGTGACATTTTTACGAACATTCCGATACAGAATGTACCTATGTAAAAATGTCCCCAACTTTACGGCTCTATCACGATAACGCGCGACCGTCACGGAGAGCGATGCCCCGGTTCATTGCGCGGTTGATACGCTTACCGCACAGCGGTTAACTTGCAAAACTCGCAATGTAGTAGAGAAACGTTTACCGCGTCGCCGGTCGCGTGGAACGTGGTATTGGCCGGACCATTTACACGCCACAAGTAATAAACAGATAGATTGTCGAACTATTCTGTTATAGATTCACCAGTAGTTCTATAGAAGCAAATTTCAATGCACATTTCATGGCAGCAATGTTATGCGTATTTCATTTTCTCGCGCGCTAATTCTTAAGGCCAGATAAACGTCTACCCAAGTTTTGTAACTTGTAGCTCGGCAAACATATTATTGGCTTGTTCGCCACGCCACCAAATAACACACGAGCAAAAAATATTTTGTTTAAGCTGGTTTTCAATTTAGGTAATAGATTTAACGCTACGTATAACCGTTCTTTAACCGATTTCTTGATGCACTGACTCGGGATCATCGACCTCGGCCGTAACGACAATCAACGAAATGCGACACGAAAGATCTAATCACACCGAACCTATCCCGCGTTCATCGATCACCGATTTAAGGAAACTGCTCTTTACTGGTCAGCTGGATTCCTTCCCCGAAACCGGTTAGTGCCTATTTGGGAACCCAAATAGATATTAGCCGGTTAGAACTAAAATTTACGAACGAAACAAAATGTAAACATAACCGGTTTGCATGCCCGGTTTGTACGTTTATCTGGCACTTTAAGAACAACAACAACCAATCCGAAAGTCCGTTCTGCCTTCTGTGAGTTGCAAATTCGAATTAATTTAAAGTTAAAGAAATTTAAGGTTTCCTAAAGATGGGTACCTCTTTTGTCTCGGTCTGATAATTATCCTAAGTATAAAGCTTGCGGATAACTTATCTATAACTTACGTGGCCAGGACCGATCTGACGTTTACCGTTCGTATACATGCATAAGGCTGTAATGCGAGCATTACTTAGTGTTCTCTTTGTTATAAATTGTTCCGTTACTAATAAAAACTACTGTGACAGACGTATTGGAATAATAGAACGGATCACCCGGGAACGCGTCATAACGCATAAAGTTTGAAAGGTATAATGCTCAAAATACATAATGATTAATGATCGTTTAACATAGTAACATTTTCGGTGAAATTAATAGGTATGTAACTTTTTTGGCCGTGTAATGTACTAGATTAGATTCAATTTGTCTGGAAATTTCATAAATAAAAAAATACATTACATCAAGGGTGTGATTTTAATTCAATATATCTCTTTCTCTTTAAACAAAAGGCTATGCAAACCGTTCTGTTAAAACAGCAGAGGCGAGCAACTACCATCGTTTAAATGTAAAATTTGAGTGATCCGTTATTTTATTACAATTAGTTCCGCTTCAATAAAAAAAGCCAAAATTAGTGAATAATTTAACATAGTTTTACCCCAGACGTATACATTTTATTCGACTTATAGAAATGGGGTTGTCTTGTATCAGATATTTTAAAATCAAAAAGTTATTACACTAAAGAAAGGTAAACATCCATAAGGAAAGAAGCGTTTTATTTCGCGTTATTTGTGTTATACTATAATGATAGCGTCTGAGCATAGAAAACGCTATTGGAAACGCTAAATCGCTCTGCTGTCTAAATGGACTGTTATGTAGGTACAGTAGTCGCAATACGGATCACCCGTATATGTATGAGCCTGTCATTTCTCTTACACTCATTTGTGTCGTACGTAGAGCAGTTCTTCTGTGCTCTTCTAGTTCATAACTATAGCAGCCGCTCCGTCTCGCGTCTACTTTTACAATTGCATCGTTAAGTAGCATTAGAAGTGTACGAGTAACTTGTTACTTGCCACTTGACAAGTTGTACTTATTATTTATTAGTCTGTCCTGATTAAAGAAAGTTTCAAATATCGAAACACATTAAGAAATAAATTAGTTTACAATAATTTAATGTGAAAATACCTTCATATCAGTCGAGGATCATACAGTCCATGTACCAATTTAATTCATAAATATCATTTATTAATAAAAAGGACTACAATTCAAAAAGCGCATCGTTTATCCAACATAAACCAACTTCTACGTAGTTTAAGAACGAGCTGCGAGTTTTTAAATTGTAGACCTTTTGGTCTGGGTGAAGGCATAAGTCAGATATCCGCTACAAGACAAAATAGACGTAAAATCTCTTTGTTCAACATCGTAAAATATATTTTTGTCATCGTATACATGGGTTACAAATTGTGCTACATTAGTGAACACCAAGGCAGGTGAAACGATACCCGAACCACAATATCATCACACTAGTATATAGATAGGTATATATATCAAAGATATGTATTCAACCTGTAACGCAAAATCACGTAAAGTTATCGCAATTAAAAGTATTTTGTTGGAGAAATTGACGTTACTAGAAGTACAATTGAGCGTGAATACAATGGGGTTGGTAACAGATATCAGATGCTTTTGATAGAATATAGCTTTGCAGTTACACAGTAACCTGTGGGTAGGTGCGTGCGTAGCGACTGGAACGGCGCAGTACTGGCGCGAGTCGAACTGCTGTCGAGTTACTTACAAGGTGTAAACGATACCAGGTGTTTATTTATTTAGCTCCGTCTGTCCCAGTCCTTACGCACAAGAGAGAGAGAGTGAAATGATAAATAACCTATTTATTACATACATAACGCCTTTACAAAAAGTACCATTTCTATTTTTTTCATTATTCTGTCCTCCGCGACCCAGTACTTCCAGTGATAGTTACATTACAACTTACAACTAATCAATTATTTATATTTACGTAATAACAATACACAATTAGCTATAAATATTTATACGATAACTATCAAACCATTTTTTATTGTTACAATCTTCGTCCCCTATGCTCCGAGCGATAAAACCGTCGTATTTATTTATATTAGGTGATTGCACCGTTTCGTTTAGCGTCCATGTTGTCACTTTTTAATTTACATTTATTTAAACATTAAAGTTGACTTTAAATCTTAATTTAGGAGATCGTATACTGTTTCAAATATTACAAAAATGTTTTCGCTTTATGTACACGTAGCATCCGTTCTCCTGTTAGTTCATGTGGCCCGCGTCCGCTGTCCCGTATCACAAGCGCTGCGCGCCGGCCGGCCGCCGGGCCCGGCTTCGGCCTCGTCTCCGGCGAGGGCCGAGGCCGAGACTCCAGCGAGGGCCGAGGCCGAGTCTCCGGCCTTAGCGCGCGAAGGCCGAACTGTGCGAGTGTTATTCATGTCTGAAACAATGTTCCTCACAGTAAACACTTTGAGCGCGTACATTCTGGAAGCAGTCTCGCGAGACAGTGACGCTGTCAAAGTCCTTAGCAAGGGTTGCTGAATAATAAATATGCCGCAAATATAAATACTCAGAGGCATGGCGTCGTAAAAGCTCGACTCCCACCGGGTTGTCTAAATTTACGTGACGTCAGTAATGACAAGTATATACATTTGAATATTATGGATACGGCTAAGGTTGTGCTCACTAACTGCCAGTTGCTCGTCACTATTTTGATAAATTACCGATTTTGAGGCACAATTTTTTTTATTGCTGTTTGTGAAGCACAAACTAGTTTCTTGAGTGAAAATCGACAGAAGAAAACGTAGTGAAGGGTGCGCTGTTGTTAGGTGGTACGATGATTTTGTAAGACAGCAGGCAGGGATTAGAGGAGCACAGCTGAAAATCACACTCAATGGCGTGATATTGGAGCTATGTCCAGCAGGACTGATACAGCCTGACGTTTTTTTTTTTTATTCGACCGGAAGGCAAACGAGCAAGTGGGTCTCCTGGTGGTAGATAACCACCGCCCATAAACATTTGCAACACCAGGGGTATTGCAGATGCGTTGACAACCTAGAGGCCTACGTTGGAATACCTCAAGTGCCAGTAATTTCACCGGCTGTCTTACTCTCCACACCGAAACACAATAGTGCAAGCACTGCTGCTTCACGGCAGGATTAGCGAGCAAGATGGTGGTAGCAATCCGGGCGGACCTTGCACAAGGTCCTACCACCTGCAACGTTGATACATAGCTACAATACTTACATGTACAAAGTTGCTGTGTGCATTAGAGGTGGTGTCCGTAGTACTCTGCGGGATAATGCGCATAGCCCTGGTGGAAGGCGGGGTCCGTGGGCGGCCTGTGCATCATCTGCTGCCCGTCCATCATGTAGCCCATTGTGGCTTCAGGACTGTAGGCGCCGCTGGGACCGGCGTGCGGGAACACTGCGGGGTAGAACACTGGACGGTTAATTAGGCTGGCTGTTTATGCTCCTGGTGGGCTGTGCGGCCCTGGTAGGTTGATCAAAAATAAGGAATTGGTAGAGGCAGAAACAAGACTCTCTTAGGTATGTGTCCAGTACTCTACTATGTACGAGCAAAAGGGTTTCTTAACGCATTCACTGCCACCGACGTATATATGCGTTTTCGGAACTTCGCCCAGTGCCGCTGTCATAATTATTCATACGCTAGCTTTTGCCCGCGGCTCCGCCCGTGTGGTATTCGGTTATCGCACGCTGTTCCCTCGGGAAATGTGAATTTTTCCGGAATAAAAAGTAACCTATGTCACTCTCGGGCCCATAAACTATCTCTATGCCAAAAATCACGTCGATACGTCGCTCCGTAACGGCGTGAAAGACGGACAAACACACTTTCGTATTTTTTTTTTAATGTAATAGCAGACAAACGAGCAGCCGGTTGACCTGATGTTAAGTGATTACTGTCGCCCATAGACATTAGTAAGGATGGATTAGTGTAGGAAGTTGGGTGGGTCTTCATAATAAGACGTTTTCTGTCATTGAATAAAAGTTACACCTTATCGTGTCCCTATGAGCTGGTGGATGAAGCTAGCCTAGCTCCTTGTGCTCCATGTAAGTTATGTGACTCTGGTCATGTCATTCTCGTTTTTGTTTAGAACGGCATTTAAAATTCAAAATGGGGGAACTACAATAAACACAATCATTAAACAAGCTTCACAATATATTCTAATAGTGATGATGGCACTAATCGAGCCATCTTCTTTTTTCTCATAAAGAAAGTGGAAGACGTCAACATACTGACTAACCACTAAGCAAACAAGTTATAAGGAGTTGCGGACATGGTTGTCCATCATTCTCCGAATGTACTCGTAGTTTAGGTAGTTAGCGTACAAAAATGATGGTGGTTACGGGAAACGACCTTTTTATTCCTTTCCCAGCGGCAACCGGAAGAGAGCCATTCCAGCCGAAACTTTCAATAGCCCAATTTAAACTCGAGCCACAAGCATGCAAAACAAAAAAAAGCCCCGATTGTCATCGGGAATCGTAGGAATTCGCTCAATTTTACCACAAAACTGTTATGTCTTCCGATTGCAATATTTCGCTGGGGATTATCAATCGTAAAGTAATGGTGTTCGTCCATTATAGACGTCGATTTCCGCAATCCTCGTGGGGTCTTTATGGTGGCACGCGCCATTGCTCCAGGAGAGCCGCGTAGCCGGGACAAACACACCATCGATCGATGTCTTGCTACCCTCAGATCAAATAATATCGGCTTCGGACGGCTCTGCTCTTAGTCTGATAAGTTTTTGTGCGATCGCTGCGACGTAACGATGTAGGTGAGAGATTAGGCTGTGTCGGTGTCTGTTTATATGAATGTACATCCATACTTAATATTATAAATGCGAAAGTGTGTTTGTATGTTTGTCTGTCTTTCACGCCGTAACGGAGCGACGGATTGATGTGATTCTTGGCATAGAGATAGTTTATGAGCCCGAGAGTGACAAATGCACAGTTCCCGAGGGACCAGCGCGCGATAAACGAATATGTACCGATACCGAGCAAAAGCTAGTAACATTAACATATAATATATAGTACGACAAGTTACCAAGAGGCTTGAGTATTGAATTTATTTTAATTAGGCCGAAATGGATGATTTTTTCACTACCAATCGGTAGTGCAGTACAGGTACCTAATTGTGCAAAACAGAAGATTTTTTGTATCGGTCTCACTGTATTTTATTGTGTAATTTTTTAATGTTCCGTTCGCAAGACCGGCTGATTGCTGATTTAGGACCATTTCGTGACATGCATGACTATATTTTGTTTTTTCTTTATTTTATTTTTATCTATTGTTCTTAATGTTTGTCGCGAACAAATGTTTTCTTTCTTTCTTTCAGAAATCAGGTCGTGTAAAAAGGCCTAATTCAGTTCCATTAATGTAAATAATGCTTTAACAATTTTTACTTAATATTGTTACGATTACTATCAAATTCAAATTACGTTTATTTGCCAAACATAAGTAAAAACAGGTGGATATAAATGACAGGTAATTTTCAGTAACACTATATTGCGCCATAAGGCATTCAAATATAGCCACAGTTTCACTTGCAGCATGCTTTTTACGAACAATTAATTCATAATTTTCAAAATACATATCTACTTATATACATAAAACTAATATAACTGTTATATAGGTGTTGGGCACCTTTGCGTCAGGAACGATTCGAGGCGGTCTTTTTTAATAATATAAAAATGTTATTTAAGTTAGTAGTATTTAGTTCATTTATTAATTATTTTGTATTGTGTGTTATTTAATAAAGACGTTTTTAATTAAATATAACTACACTGTTATGTACTGTTTGATGTGTGTTATACACTGTTTTATCAAAAACATGATTTGTAGTATCTTTTGCCGTTATAAACTTTCACGCACCAAGTTTTCCACCACCGGTATACGCGTCCTGTTGCAACTTTTAAGCAATGCAGCGAAAAGTATTGTTACCGGTCGATACCGAGACATCGGGCCGGTAAACCGTAGTTCCTGTGCCGGGACAACAGGAAGCAATAACGGAGCCCCCGAGGAGGCCGGGAGCGCCCGTGTACCAGGAAACTATGATTTAGTAGGCGATAATCCTCAGGACGCGTCCTTGATGACGTTATTGTTATGGCGCCACATCAGGCACAAAGGATAACTAATCTACGCAAGTAACGCAACAATCCAATTGTCTAAAGTACCAGGGTATCAAAATTCTGGCGGCGGTGCTGCACTTTAAAAAAGCATTCGACGACATAAAACAGGGAATTCTAAATTCCGCCGGCCAGCCAAGCCGGCGGATGCGGCCGCCGCCAAGTTTGCCGACGACGGAAAATGGAAAAACCGGAGGGTGGAAGGATAGATGGAAAATTGTTTTGGCAATGGACTAAAGAAAATGGCCACCGCATTTCCTGTGGTCAAGCCAAAAGGCGCTTTTCCAATCACTATATTATTCGCTGGGCGCGCGAATCGCGTTTATTATTCGCGGTGCGTGCAGGGCGGCCTCGGCGACGACTCAATCAATCGCTTTTTGTTTACTCCCGGTCATATGTCAATATTGCATTGTTCGAGGCGCATCTTGAACGGGAAGGTGCCGGTGCGGCAGAATGGTGGGCAGCGGCAAGACACGGTGGTTTATTAATAGGACGAGGTGGGCGCGTGTCGCCGACCGGTCCGGCGCGCCTGCCGGGTGGCGCGGCCGGCTCCGTGTTTCAGCGGACGACGGCTTGGCTAATGAATTTATTATAAGGGCATAAATTGCTCTCTGATGCGACGCCATTACCGAGCCAGCCTGTAAATTACAATTCGTTCGAGCGAGCGCGGCGATCGCACGCCATTCCCGACCGATCGTTTATTGGGCTTTTCGCAAGGATTAAATTGTGCTCTCATCACTTGCTCGTTCCGCTCGGTGTATTGAAAACGTGCACTACGAATTAAAAGACGGTACGCTTGCGATTAATTCACGAAATTACAGGCAGGCAAAAAGGGAGAAAGAAAGATCTGTAATCCCGAATAGGCAGGCCCTCGAATACATCCACACATCTAGATAAAGGTACCAGGCAAGCATACATCGGCGATAGTCGCCCGAGGGGCGAGTGATGGATCGCCCGGGACGGGTCAACGAATTCGGACATTATTCTTTTTTACCCTTCTTGCGTTCCCGGCGTTCGCAAGAGTAAGCCCTTTTTCTGCGATGTCCTTTTTTTCCAGGGTAGAATTTTTGTTAGCTGCGTGCGTCCCGGGGAACATTCTATGGACTGTGCGCGACCATTACAAAGTAAAAATAGAATTGGCCGTTTGTAATTCCATTCCGTATTGTGGGTAGCGGCGGTTATAAAAGGTTCTCGTCATAAATTGCGGCCGTTCAGTTTCTCATTTTATTTTAGCTGCTGTTTTTAGTCGGATCGGATGGCGGTGTAAAGTGAGCCGGGGCGTGCCTACATAGTTATTTTGTTTAATCTAGTCATTATTTGAAGAGCGCAGCTGGGCCGGGCGGCCGGGGCACCGGGAGCACATAACTCGCCGCCGGTCAGCGCTAAAAGCCGGGCGGCAAGACGCCGCCGCCCCCACGGGACGCGCGTTACTCAGGTGCATGCGACTGCCTGCATACTGGATGAACCCACTCCACTCGACTCTGTGGTCAGCAAACTCAATTTTCGACTTCAAAGTCGTTCTCGAACGTGCGGCTTCCAATTTCAAACGCGAGCGTAATGGGTATTGATGGGGGATTGGAATTATTGCCTCTGAAAGGGTCAAACGTGCTACCCTTGTTTCTTAGAAATGGAATTGTGGCCGTTTGATGGTGCGTACTAGCTTAAAATTAACAGATGTACAAGAAAAATGTTACCTGCTCTATTTGACTGGTCTATCATTGGCTGCACTATCCTACGTCTCGCATTGATGAACCTGGAACAAAAGAGAGCACGGTTAAGTGATGCAGTTAGATCAGGAAGCGCCGCAGTCCTTGTGAATGATGGAGTTTATATTTGGATCAATTACTGGTGCAATATGTTCCGTGTCTGCTGAATAAGTAATCTCCCCGGTCCGCTGCGCCCCTGGTGCGGCGGATGCATTTCCAAATTAACTGTCATTATGAATTTTGCACGAGTTCCCAGATATTCAGCGATTGCTTTGTAACTAGATTAGTTTTTCACGTAATTATTGTAATTGGACCGTAATCAACGGAAAACGCGCTTGTGAAATTAAACATTTCACGCACCTGCAAGGGTAAGGTGACCGTTTGGAGAGCCCGAAACACTACTCAATTACAATAAACATTTAAAATTATCTCCAATTTAAACTTAGCAACGAAATGGACATCGCCAATGTGGAGGCAGGGAAGGGCCACTATCCCTCGGCGCGTAATTACTTACAACGGAACACGCCGATGCGACTAATGTATTGTTAATATCAAGATTAGTTCATTAACTCTTCATCCGGGGCCTGCACCCTTTCGGCATGTGTGCTACGTCGCCAAAAGGTCGTATAAACATACCGTTCGAACGAGACTTGCGTCCTATCTCGGCTTCGAATAAAAACGGCAAATTTTACGACGCCTGGGATCTGTTAAATCGTGCTTTGTATTAATTTCGACGTTGCTTTTGTTTTCGACTTTCGTTTGGAGGAATTTTCCAAATACGTTTATGAGTAAAAACTAGTGATGTCGTTAAAAAAGCCAAAAACTCTGACGCGTGAAATGGCACGTGACGTGATGCATGCCGCCGCGCGCAGCGCAAATGCGTTTGTTTGAATAGTCATTGTTCTGAAAACAACTAGGAGTTAAATTTTAATCCCCTTTATCTGGCTGATACACGGAACATCCATAAAGTGGAACTACAAAATGAAATAGCAATTCTACATACGCAACACAAAATTTACATTTGTATATTTTTCGAACATAATGGGCGACCCCCGATAACCAGGGAATCATAAATCATAACAACTGATCTGGATTTGTTAATTTTGCGCTGCGGGCGGAGGGGGGGAATCGGGGAAGGGTTCATAAAACCGGGGTGTCAAATGGTCATAGCGTAATGCCGTGTCGCTGCATTGTCCGATGCACTCCGAGTGCACATGCGGCATGATACATCTGTTTCCTATGCAAATTCGACTAATTGTAATGAGATTTAAGCATTACGGTGTCAAGAGACACCCTCCTTGGAACTTATGTTCGCCGCTTCCATTAGCCAAAGCATAAAAGTAATAACAAAACGAATAGAAAAGTCACGCAGCTAAAAATGGAACGCTATGGTTATTTAAAACGCCATAATATGTTTACCTAACTAAAATATGGGAAATTACAGACTGTGGCTTTAAAACATTTCATTACATTACACTGTTAAGCATCTAAAACACAAAAAAAACCAGCGAAGTCCGGATCGGGGCTGCAAGACCGAGGGCTCCGTATAAATTCGTATTCGCTGAGAATGTGCGCCATATCGAGTAGTAGAGCCCTGACTCTACATTGATTAAACAATTTTTAATCGAAAAAGTGGCGACTTAATCGAAAGGAAAACATGATAATATTTGAATGAGGTCTTTTTGAAAACTTTGACATTTCCGTCACGTTTCTCATTGGACATAACTAAATGAGCCAATCCATACTAATATTATAAATGCGAAAGTGTGTTTGTATGTTTGTCCCTCTTTCACGCCGTAATGGAGCGACGGATCGACATGATTTTTGGCATAGGGATAGTTTATGAGCCCGAGAGTGACATAGGCTACTTTTTATCCCGGAAAAATTCACAGTTCCCGAGGGAACAGCGCGCGATAACCGAATACCGCGCGGGCGGAGCCGCGGGCAAAAGCTAGTCACAAATAAAACTGTTACATCAAACGGACCTTTCGACTAACGCCATCTAGCAACATTTCGCTCTCATTATTCTTATTACTAGTTTTATGACACGTTGGATGGCACGCGAGTGGCGCCCTCTGCGTCGATCCATTATTATTATTGTGAGATTTCCCTGGCTTTCCCTAAATAGGAAAAGTTAAAAAGGTAATTTGGTTCTGAGGACACGTTCGTTGCTCGCTCACGCCGGCGCCCGAGTAGCGGAATAAAATTTAATTTCGACTAAGTTTTTGGATTTTAATTACCTGAAAGCGAATTAAATAACGAGCGGGGGCTGAGCGAAGGAATTCCGTAACAGTAACGCTGAGAATTCTTAGACGAATGAGGGAGGGGAGTTGGAGTAATTTAAAATTTATTGTTTCGCTAAGAATGTGTCACGAATGGATTGCGCAGAGGTCACAGGAAGCTGTCGCTCGCCCAAATATTAGGCTTTTCACTGAAAAAAAAAAAAAAGATTTGCTAAAAAAAAAATGTGGGTTGTAACATAACTTGAGTGACTACAAAACTAAGGCCTACTAGTAGCTAAAAGTTAGGTGATGTCTTACACGACATGGAGAACATCAATAAACAGAAGCGTTTTAGTGAATATTCTAGCGTGAGTTTTAGGCAAAACGACGGAAAATTTGCTTCGAAAGGGTGTTGTCTGCGAAACATAAATGTCGCTGGTGCTGCTGCTTAAGTAAAGTAGCGTACCTGGCAGAAAAAAGAAACCTGAGATACATATGTGTGCATGGGAGAAATTCGTGTCTGTACTCCTGTCCAGTGTAGGGGTATAGCACGCCGCACGGAATGCTGAGGACCTGGGTTCGATGCCCTGCGCTGATCTCTTTCTGGTTTTTCTATGTGCATCTATGACTCAGTTTGTATTTATTTTCGATAGAGCATACTAGCTTTTCTCGCCCAAGTCATAGAAACATTAAACATTCGATATTGAGAATACGTAACCTTATTAATATCAAGCAAAAAAAAGCCGAACAATGTCATTTTTTTTATGGGAGTCCCCCTTAAATATATTTATTTTATTCTGTTTTTTATATAGCGGCCACAGTAATACATAATCTGTGAAAATTTCAAGTGTCTAACTATTACGACTCAAGAGATAGAGCCCTGTGACAGACGGACGAACAGACAGACAGACAACGGAGTCTCAGTAATAGGGTTCCATTGCCACCCTTTGGCTACGGAACCAAAAAAATAGTGCTCGATGTTTTGTTTGAATGCTCAAGTTATAATTAGTACCTTTATGTTTCGTCTGGTAGAGACTCTGAATTTTCCCACACTGCGAATTTTCACCGCGCGATATTTAGTCGCGCGAATTATAATCCGTGCTCTACACAACTTCTTTGCGAATTTTTTACCGCCAACTACAAGTGCGGATACTCATATAAGATTCAATGTGTTACAGAATGCGAGAAAAAAACCGCGCGGAAAAAATTCGCAGTGCGAACAGCGCGTCAACGGAGAGATCTGTTTGTTTTTGAACATAACATGAGTTATTATTTGACAGTGGAAAAGTTTTACTTCGCCTGTCATTTGTAGGTTACATCATCATCATCATCATCATCATCATCATCATCCCAGCCTATATGCGTCCCACTGCTGGGCACAGGCCTCCTCTCAGAATGAGATAGCTTATGCCATAGTTCCCACGCGGGCCCAGAGCGAATTGGGAACTTCACACGCACCATTGAATTGCTTCGCAGGCTTGTGCAGGTTTCCTCAGGATGTTTTCCTTCCCCGCAAAGCTCGTGGTAAATTTCAAATGTAGTACTGTATGTAATGTAGTAATATAGGTTACATGTGTTCGTCAAATTACGCCGTGGACAGCAAGCCTAAACGTTGACAAAAACAATGTTTCTCCGTTAAGAAACTAAATATTATTACTTACGCAATTTCACTGGCCGTTTGGGCGAGTAAACAGAGGGCAGGTGGGCGAAAGTGAGATATTACCGGGGGCAATAAATTCCGTTTTTCCCTAATTAAGCTTTAATTCCTTGCGAGTCGGTGCCAGGGCTCCGGCGGGGCTCGGGGGGCCCATGCCTCACCTGCAACTTGCTTGGCTACTAGCCTGTCTCAGCGGATTGACTTTTTAGGGCTTTGTATCTCGGAAATATTCGTAGCTTGAATATGCAAGTTGAATTAATAGGTCACATCGTCGAACAGATAACCGTTGGGAAAGAAAAGTGCTTGAGTGACCGCGAACCGGATGACAAAGCGTTGGCTTGCAGGTCTCTTAGGTGAACTGACGACATCGTGAAAGTTGCAGGCTGTTGGATCCAAGTGGCGAGTGTCAATTATTGTAGCGTTCTAAGAGTTAATTTTGCCAGCACAATGTTTCATTTTGAAAATGCTGGTCATCATGGTTTACTTTGGTTTTTAAACAGTGCGGGATTAATTCAACAAAGTTTATCGTAATTACAGCTCGTGCCAGTTGCAATGTGCCAATTACTCATAATAATGCATTTAAACATAACGATAACCGTTCCATCTAAATGTTTTTGACGCCTAATTCAAATAATTTAAATTACAAACACGACCGAACCTAAAACTTTTTATCTCTGCCCCAGCCCGGACTACTCCGGGTAAATCCCGAATTCGTAATCCCAGGGACCAGGGTGACATAGCTTATCGCCGGTGGCCGGAGTCGCCGCCAAATGAAGGCATTAGTTTTCATAAAGCCGACCAAAGATAGCCCTCGGTCAGCCGCCCTTCTTGCGCGGCAGGCGCTCCTCGGCCCTGCTGCTCGCCCGGTATCTAAAGATTGATAAATTGGCGCTAATATTAAGGAGATTCCGAGGAATCTTCTTCAGAAATACAGAGATTGGGGTCGGTTAATAGAAAACATCGCAATTTATCTGTAAATAACAACATCTATTCTAAAATAAGATATAATAACAAAACTGGAATGAAACATGTAATTGCAAGTGCCCCCAGAAAGCGAAAACATTATTGGGCGTTCGCGGCAAAACAGCCGGCTCGCGGCCCGCCGTCCCCATAACTCATTATTACCAACTTGTTTTTCCTGTCGCCAGAGTGGGACTGACGCGGAACTGTAGTTTACCCCAATGATGTGTTTTGCGGCTAAAATGTTTTCAGTTTAGTGCCGAAGCCAACTTGCATTACGCTTTGAGGTTTTTTGCTTACAAAAGTTTTAAATTTATTGACAAACCGATAGGAAGTAGGAAAAGCTTTGGTATTTGTAATAGATTACGGTATGACGCAGAATACGGAACGAAGGATCGCCAAACAAAAGCTGGCAAATCTCGTAGATTTGTAACGAACTCCGAGGCGTCTATAGAAATCTCGGACCGTCAAAAGGGTGAATAATTCAAGGGCAGTACAAATGTTCGCAAGATCCTGTAAATCCACTCCAGACAGACGGACAGATCGCGTTTTGATGTCTTGCTGTATCCGCGCTGATGTCCTGGTGATTGATCGAAGGCTTCTACTAAATGCTTATTTGAACCTGCTCCAAACATTTTCAGATTGTCCGTATATCTCACATCTCATGAAAATTCGGGACGAAAGGAAAACAAAAGGTCCACGGTTGTCACGTACAAATTCATCTAATCCATACGCGATCCCCTTGGTGGACGATAAATATTTTTCATGAAATCCAACGGCTGTGGCGACGCATAGAAACTGCCCTAAATCAGGCAATTATAGGTGCGACCAGTAAATACCATAACCAGGGGATCAGGAGTAAGAGGACGGGTAGAATAAGGATTGTTACTGTCGGAATAGCCTATTGGGACTTCGTTATTTGATACGAGCTTTCGCAGACAATTACTCT
This sequence comes from Choristoneura rosaceana, assembly GCA_037349165.1. NCBI lineage: Eukaryota > Metazoa > Arthropoda > Insecta > Lepidoptera > Tortricidae > Choristoneura > Choristoneura rosaceana. Next base: position 851,456 of record JAZBNJ010000052.1, read on the forward strand.
TATTAGTTTTGATGACGCCGCGCCCTTAGAGGTAGCGTATATTGGTATGGCAAAGTATGTGGTGAGATTGACAAAGAGAGTACTAGGACTTAAGAGTTATTCCTGGTTAATGCATTACTTTTCAGAGGTCTACATCAATGAAGTAGAACATTTACCTCATCTCCGCTACCACGGCAATGTACCATTGTACCGATATGCATTCCATTTTTAACCCCCGACGCAAAAAGAGAGGTGTTATAAGTTTGATCGCTGTGTGTCTGTCTGTGGCACCGTAGCTCCTAAACGGGTGGACCGATTTGAATGCGGTTTTTTTTGATAGCAGGTTGTCTAGCAATGGTTCTTAGACATGTTTCATCAAAATCCGTTCAGCCATTTTCGAGATATTGAACTTTAATTGACAAAATCGGGGTTTTTCCAACTTTTTGATGGTTAGGTTATACACCAACGTCAGCTAACACCTCGTTTCGCACCTCCTAAATAACCACCAATATTCTCCAAGCCAAGACACTCAACTAGAAAACAGAAACAGGAAAGCAAAAATCGCTCATATAAATCACGAGCGGAAAATGCTTCATTTTAAGGAGCTTTTCCTTAATCCGCTGCCGCCCCCGCGCCCGCTCCGCTCCCCGCGGGCGTAATTACGCAGGGCGATATATCGCGGGTTCGACCCCGACCTCTGGGGCCTTCTCATCACTCGAAATGACTTACGCAACACATGCTGCTCATTTAATTGTTGGGGTACAGATTTGGACTTTTATTCTAATAACTGGACGAGGCGGGGTGCTAATGGCAATCGATGGTAACAAGTGTTGGAAGGAATTTGTTTTGGGTCAGTTTTAGTTCCACTGTAACCTGACTGACGCGTAGCCGCATCGAAATCTTCAGACATAAGTTCTGTATTTCTACAACATACAAGAAGGATGATGAAAGGTCAATGTTCCGTCACTTTTTATAGTGTACGGTCGGGTACACTTACTTACCTTGTCGCTGTAACTTTAAACTCAAACACACCATTTATTGACAACAAAAACAAACTAGATCACAACAAAAACAGATTAAACATAAATAGGAGAAGAGAGAGCAATTAAAGGCGTTGTGCTGTAGTGTGATGCCAAAAGGACTCAGCTCAGCATGTGCCGTAGCTCTGTAACCAGAGCTGCACCGCTGGTTTTCAGCTGAACCCCGGTGAGTGTGCACCCACGTAACCACTGCACTTTAAATTTGAACTTTTGTATAAAATTGTCAGAAGCCAAACAGTGACAAGGTACTAAAGTGTAAAGATACCATTGACCTAGGCACTTCCCCTGCCAGTATGACATGCAGCAACCCTTCTCTTTGACAGTTGACACCCGAAAATGTACTCCGACTGTTTTAATTGTACCCTTAGGTACATGACACAGTCTCAATTCAAAGAAGTACTTAAAAATTCTTCCACTAAAAGAAAGCTACAGTAATTCAAGCTACTTCTTATCCCGGGTTGACGCAAAGTTCCCGTGAGAGGCTGACGCAGTGGTCGAGAATACGACTGTATTGTAGAAAAAAACACTGCATTTGTTTTGATTACACTTTCTGTTTTGACACTCCTCATTTTTTCCACAATTTACCGTCCTTAACGATTCAGTATTTACGGCGCTTCGGTACTAAATTTCAATTAAATTAAAAATTATATTACAAAAACTACACCTAATCAGGGAAAATCACTTCTGTACTTTATGGTCCATACGGACGCACAAAATTTAATCCAACCTGCTGTTGTAACAAATTAAAGCGTGTCTAATTAGATACCAAGGCGGCATAAATCGGCAGTAAATATCTCAAAGTGTCGCAGATGGTGTCAAAAGTGGGAGTGGGGCCGTGAAGTTGGTGGCCGGCCGAGGGCAGCGGCACAACAGAGCACTATCCCTGATCCCTGCGACTGTTCACTTCCTGGCCCCAACTTGAGACAGGGTCATGCAATCCTGGTAATAGGTCGACCCGGCGCCATATTGTGTTGATTGCTTGACGTGCAAGGGCGATTTTATTTTGTATCAAATAGCTAAATTTGGGATTTCGGGAAGGGTTGAGGTGCGTGTATTATTTACGAGCTACGCTGGAAACGGAATTGGGTTCTAATTTTCGTAGTAATTTAATTATGTTTATATGCAACCGCTAATGAAGGCGGTGGCGCCGCGTGCAGGCGCGGCGGGCTCGAAAACTAATTTGCAGCTGTGATGGATTGCGATGCAGTTGCCAACATTCAGAATGTACTAGTGCCAGCTTGATGAGTTTGTAATTAATACCGCTAAGTTTCATTTAGATTACCTCCCATTTATTTGCAAGAAATGAAAGAGTAAACATATGGATATCTAAATAAATTTCATACGGAAATAAAATAAACCGTTGGCATTTGCGAATGCAAACGAACTAATCGCGTTCTAAATCCAAATAAATTGAGAAAGGAACGCGCGTAAGCTTCACACGGGGCTGCGTTCCATTTGTCAATTTAACGACGCGGGATCAAAATTGGCCACCTGACATAGACAACGGATATCTTTATCTGTGGAGTTTTTTTTTTAATTTAGTAATGGCGTCCTCGCGTGTAAGCCACACGGGAATTAGCGGTGCGCATAGCGTAATCGCCGTGTCGCAATCGGGACTAACAATGCTGAAGCGCGGGTTTTTTGTTTTTGAACCCGCTAAGATAAGGCGGTCGATTGTGCCGCGTTCCTAGTGTGAATCTTTGCTTTGGATTTAACGATGTCGTTCACATGCGATGTGTGTTTGCATTAGTAATCTTGGGAAATTCTGCTTGAACTTTATGAACGAGCCAACTCGAGGTTTTTGTGCGTTCCGGGTTCAATTGTATTTATAATTAATTCAAAATAGCATTTTCATGCAAGTGGTCTTCTGCATGCACCCACATTTGTTTGTGAAGTAATGGTAGCCACTTTTCACATAGTTGACTGACTTAAAAAGAGGAAGGTTCTATCCACGTCTTTATTTTTCTTAATTTTTACTTGCATTTCGAAATAGCAACCCTAAGGACGACAGAAAGTAAGTAATTTATAACGTCCCGAAGTAAGAAAGCCTTTGATAACGGAGTTGATCGAAGACGCTCTCAGTTGTATCGCGCGATATCGTAAGTCGTAACACCGACATTTTAAAACATACATTATTTTAATGGACTCGGTGACGACGCGACAAGATAAATTGCTTATTTTAATTATTACTAATTTCTAGTTTATAAGGATACGCACAGACAAGTAAACAGGTCGTAGAATATGATTTATTAGAGATGTGATTTTAGCATGTACTTGCGGTGGATACACACGTTTCTCTGGGCAGTGGAGCTTTCGCCCGAATCCATATTTTCGTAGTTTAGATATAACATGATTATTAACTTGTGTCTCCTTGGACGTTCTAATTGCTGATGAAATATAGCATTCACCGTCAACAGCAAACTAGACTAATGACCGCCGTGCCGCGGTGACGAGATGCGGCGATAGCGCCTGACAACCCTGTCGTCGACATAAATCATATGGCAATTAAGCTTTTTAAACGACTCACAGATTTACGACAATTTCCAAACGATTTATTAAACATGTAATTAAACAGAAATGGAACACACTTTTACTTTTTTTTCTTTCGATGTAGGTAAAAGCATTGAAAATGGAACGCATCTGCCATGAACGCCAAACATTACGCGGAATGGAAACAGTTTCACAGTCCCGAAATTAATTCGTACGTCACGGCAAAATGGAAATGGAACACACCGTTTTTCTTTATAATTTGAAAATCGAACAGCGCGGAAAGCGAACTCGAAATCATAACAAATAGATTCCTCCGCTCGATAGCTGTATCGCGCGAGACAAAAGCCACCATAAATAAAAGGATGGTTAAAATTTTAAGGGCCGGTCGGGTTCAGGCGGGGCCATTAGAGGCCCTTAGCGGACGTAACGAATGTGTCTCTCGGCTCGAGATGCCAGCGGAGATCGGACAATTGTTAGCGGCCAGCGTGAAATCCGCCATAACGACTTATAAAAGAAAACCGATTTGATTTCCGAACGTATGAATGGAGGCGCGAGTCAATCGGCGTGGCGACCGAGGACTCGATTGCATCATTGTAACTGAACTTTGGATTTTGTTTCGTTTAAACCTCGGCATAAGCATAAGTAACTATCATTAATAGCATCGAAATTTCATACAAGTTTAGAAATAAGACAGCACCTAATAATAGAAGTGATTTAAGCGTCATAAATTAAAATTCGCGTCCCGTTTCACGGTTGCCCAACTGCACCGACCGGTTGGCGTCAAATAAATCTGAAATAAATAAATACCGTCGGAACCGAACACCGGCTCATGTAGATAACTCCTAATGCGATCGGAGCTGCGACCGGATGGCTTATTATGACAATTTTACTGCCGAATATTTAATTAAATGTTAATCTTGACACTTATTAATTGTTTTACTATTTTATAAGGTTTTTAAAATACCGAGTCGCATCTCATCTCCATTAATACGGAACGATTGCTAACCAGTTTCGTATGACAGCTGACGTAGTTTAAGTTATCGTCGGGAATAAATCATCGATGTTTGGAAACGTAGATGAGTAAGAAGTGTAAATACCACATCTTGAGCATTATTTAGATGGCGTCACGTGTCCACGGCGCGCGTCGTCCGCGTCGCGTCGCGTCGGGTCGGGTCGCAGCGACCGTGTCTTGCTGTCACAATTAATTTTCGGCGCGTGGAAATTGGCGCGAAAACTGTCGCGGCGGACGGGGGGCGGGGGCCACCACGACAGGAATTTTAATTACGCACTCGTATTCCGAATACCAATGTCGTCTTGTTTAAATTAAATATAAATTATTCGCTCCTAGGCCCCGCTGCACTCCTGGTATTATTGTTGCTCGGTACGAATTGCGTAACGCTGAATAAACCGAAATTAATTAATATTTTGTTTCGCGTAACCTTTAATTACAAAGCGAACATGCTGCTGCCAAAATTAATGCTTTCCGAAAAGATTGAAATCCGTTCAACATTAGCATAATCAAATACTAGGCAAGCGTTTAGGTGATTATTCTGCGAGGCGAGTGGAAACTCGAAACATAATTAGGCGGCAGACGAACTCCGCGGCACGGACGTGTGCACTTCTTACGGTGTTTAACAAACTTTGATAAAAAGATTAAGTATGACAGTTTGAAATATAGCCACCGCAGTTGGAAAAAAAATAACAGTGCAAAACTTTCTCGGGCGGGGCTCAGCTCCGTCTCCATTGTTGGCAACTACGCGGAGTTAATTTTGTAGGAAAGAAACAGAAGCGAGGCGCAGGTGCGCCGCCGCCCCCGCTGTATTAATTTGAGCGTCCCGTCTAATACCTACGTATGATTGCGTTACGAACGCAGCTGAATTTATAAGCAAAGTTCCACGCGTCTGGCGCCCGCAGCTCAGCCGGCTTTGTACAATCTGAACGCAGATTATGACGTCTCCCGTGACAATTCAGAACGCACCCGTTGCGAGCGCGGCTGACGCCGACGCGGACAAGTCTTTAATTGTAAATTATTGCCAGCTCGCTCGTCCGCCGTCCGCAATTAACATAATTGTTTCAAAAGAATAAGTAAACGATCTACTAGAGATCGTAGTAAAGATATTTCGAGTAATTAAGACGTATATTTGCATAGTGATGCGGCCGCGGCCGCGTGACATTTCCCCGATTCGCCATTCAGTTCTTTATCTTGCGCGCGGTTATCATCTTCTCGGAACATAACGAAATACGAGGGCGGCGTTCATTAACTAGACGGTAATGCTTTTTTTTATCGCCGCATCGTAATTCCGGTTTACAAGAGAATAATTATAAAACACATCAGACGCCTAAGCACGCATTCTGGGTCGTTAAAATGATCCTAATTATAATTTTTGAAGTGGTAAGTATTCGTTTATTACATGTAGTACTACACGAAGTTTGGATGCTAGGTTGGATTTGATAATAAAATTCGATTTTAATTAGAGCATCCTCCACTTTTATAATCTTTATAACTATTTTATTAGGTGAGTGACTCGGTAATTTATTCGAGAGTGCGCGACTGTTAATGTAGGTGCGCTCATTAATTAACTTTAAACATTACGGTAATAAGTTTACTTATTTGTTACACGTGTTTTTAGTAATTATTTCCTGCGCGGCTACCAGGGCGGCAGAGGCTGAGACAGTGAGCCGTAAAGCGCAACCATAGAGATTACAAGTTAACTTTTCCGATCACAACACCACAGACAAAGGCTTAAATTATACACGGGCGGATTGGCAGACGGATTCACCCTCTGACAGTGCGCGCGATTTGGGGTGACAAATTGTTGTCTGCTATTCCACTGTTATCTACCATGAAATAACACTTGCATTCATTACAATAAATACTTTTGACTGTATTAACTTTTGGTACAAGAAAGCCGATCTTATCTCCGAACATTCAAGAGGATTATGTGCCCAAAGATCAAACGAGAAAACTTGTTTCGAAAGCTCCGTCTCGCGTCGCTTTTGAGTGGCGTTTTATTTATTTAGAACAAATTTAAAGCAACAAGCAAACCACTCTTAAGTTCAAAATACAAGAGAAGCACTATTTAGGGACTTTTATCATCGTTTCAGAAGTCAATTACCTGGCCGGCACTTTAGAGTTTAAAAGAGCAAAAAAATGTTAGCCCTGTTAGAATTGAGCAGCTCGATAAGAAGTCGGATCCTGTAACCGACCCAGAGCTATAGATAGTGCCACGAGACTTAAATGAATTACACACACAGCTAGGAAAAAAACTGATCGCACAAAAAAAGAATGAATGAGTAAATGTCATAATCCTGCTGTCATTACACGACATATTGTAGCTGTGTGTATAATCGTTCACTTCAACTCCCGTGCCACTATCTATACCTCGCAGATCTGCTGGAAGCCTTGTTCGTCGTCGTCTTCTCATCCAACCGACAATACTATTGTTATTTTTAGTCAAATTTGTCAAAATAAATATGTTCTTAAAAAACATCCCTTAACTGTAAGTGCAAAAAACGTAAAGTTAATTAAACCCGAGCAAAGTTTAAACCGTCCGAGCAGAATCTAAACAAGCGACGGCCATAATTCAAAACGAAGAGGCCTTAGGAGGCCGTTGATAAGAAAGTTTCATTACCCGAATGTTGAATTTAAAACCGGGCTTAATCAAGTTTATGGGAATTTTGGGGCTTATCCGAAATCAACCGCCACCTGTGTGCTTAGGGCGGGCGTTTGTATTGGCTATCGGAGTTTGTGCTTAAATTATCGTTTGTAATTAGAACAATGAGATGGATACGGAGCTTGCAAAGTTTGATGGTTTAGCTAAATTGTACCGTGTAATATAATATAAAATTAGACGAGATGGTTCGAAGAAAAGAAGGATAACTCCATCCTATCAGCCGCGATTTTCTTTTATTTCTAAGATATTGCAACTATCTTTTTCTGGAACCAGAGAGTAAAATACCCTGATGAATCGATCTTAGTTTACATATTTGGCAAACCCGTTACTTATCTTACATTAATTATCGTTCCCCGCTATTCAAAAACCTGAGCCCCGAAGCAAAACAGCAGGTTCACCCACGCGCTTTAACTATAGATTAAAGTCGAGATTAACTGTATCTGTACGATTGTATGTTTGTTTGTTTCGTTAACTAAGTCGTTTTCTGTGCGCCGACAGGGCAGAAGCACCAGGGCGGCAGAGCCGGCAAGCAGCCTTCCCTAACCCCTTCGCCGTTTGATAAATGGCCAATTACAGCGCGGCCCGCCCCGTCCCTTCTGTTAGCTTGTTGCCTATTTTGAATTGCTTTTGCTTTTTCGTTTAGATTAATATCTAAATAGGATAGATACGGATCCCGCTTAGGTATTTATATTTACGTTGTTTTTAAACGTAAATTTCGGGCACAAAGCCGGCCGCCTTTTGTCTGCGTCCTTTTTCGCACGCGCCATTGTTTTAAGTCTTAATGCGCATCTTTGTTCCTCTGTCTTGCTATGTAATACTTCTTTGTGTTTTGAGTTAATGCACGTTGATTATGAAATCCAGGTGGCTGTACGGTGGATTGCTGAAAAAAAAAATTAGGCTTACAAGTTCTATTGGTATTTTTGCTAGAGTTATCAAAGTATTTAATCAAAAGTCACTTAAAATACTAGTTATCTCATCACTACATCACATCTGAATGCATTAACCAAGCCTAAAAAAACATGTTACCCGTTGCAACATCCTCCATTAATTCGTAGCAAGTTGAACTTTTTAAACATTCAAAGGCTCAGGTGTTAAACATTCGTGAATTCTTAATTCCCGTCATTAGATGATAAGGGTGCGGTCCCACGACCCTCTGTTTATTTTTCCTGTATTCAAATTTGAGAGTGGGCATAATTGCGCGAGACTTAAGCCTATTTAATTTTTTTATCTCTCTGCGCAAATCGGACTTAGCTGCGCTTCATTTGGCCGCGATTCGATGCGTTAATTTATTTAAATTGTCTATGCTTTATTTTATCTGTGACCTAAGGCTAGCATTCTGTTGATTGGTTTGGGTTATTTATACCCTTATAGCCTCTAGGTACCACAAAGTCTATCAAATCGTTGGGTCGAGGCTTTATGAACATGCCAGAGGTCATATCGGTTGGTGTAACACCGCTTTAACCATTGTATATAACCTTTCTACTTGCCCATTTTTAATAGGATCAAATGTTGCTGGCCATATAGAAAGAAATACGCGTAAATAGGATTACAACTTTTGAACTTCCCATTCATATGTATGTCTCTCTCACAGACAATGAAGTTTGTATATCCACGGACAATGGTTGTAACGAATTAGAAATTACAACCAATCACAACAGACGAGAGTTGTCACGCACTCGGTAACTCGATTAGGCACCAGCAGCTACAATGGCGGAGGTAATAACTATCATTAGCTGGATGCGTATTGTGGCCGTAATGATATCTGTTTCAATTGGGTGAGCGGAGCCAATGCGCCCAGATCACGCTGTTTACACGACACGGAGACGATCCGACTGATGCAACGAAGAACAGTCCACGTAAATTTTAATTATAAACGTCAATGTGGACAGTTTGTCTGTTATTTCTAGATGATAGAGTTATGTCTTACTGCGATGGACTTGAAATCCAAATCAGATCCAAATTAAAATATCTAAATTTAGCTGCACAGATGCATAAAAAGATCAAGAAGGAGAAGAGCCCCCAATTAATTGCCGTCAATCTTCATCAAGTGGAATCATATAGATGAAACTGTTTATTTAGCATACCTAATACAATACAATACAATACAATTACTCTTTATTGTACACCAGAAATAGTAAGCGATACAGAAAACAGGTACACAGAGAAAACACAGAATAATGGACTCGATAGCCAAAAATGTTTTAAATGAAAATCAGAAAGAGTACATTTCTAGACTCTAGTCGACTATCAAATGGGACAGAGTTACTTCAGTTGAAAAATAATGAAGCTGGTGGCTTTAATTATTTTAATCGTACAACTGATATTGGAGTCTAGTACTGAATAAATTTTCGGTCAACTATGCTTATTCACTAAACGAGAAATAAAATATGCACCAAACGGGGTCCTGCGTAAAGCACTATAACAATATTATATTCAATCTTGAAACTTTAGTGTCGTAGTACGTGTCGTAGTCGTGGATTATAAAGACTTCATAGGTGCGCCCGCGCAAGTGGCGCAACCGAAACAATAGTGAAAACAATAGAAAGAAGCGATGAGAAATGGTGGCGGCGCTCGGAAAATTTATGGGCAAGAAGTAATTTTGTTACGATTTGTGCAGTTAGAGGTTGTTCGGTAAATAATTTAGTTTTATGAGTTAGTTGAAAATACGTGCAATGCAATAAATATTGGAGCCTAGGTGCCTGAAAATATATAACATCGGGAAAGTAAATATTTTTAAGAACCTTTTTGCTATGCCTTGCCAACTTGCCATGATTTTATTCGCAAGGGGTTGAAAATCACCCTTTTTTTTAAACCTAACACTTTTTGCATAGTGTATCAAAGAGAATATAACCACTACGTTTTAAGAGGCGGGACTCCCATACTAGCGAATGGAATCGAGTTTGTATTGAGTCTGCATGGCAAACCATTACCAAAATGTACGCCTACGCGTGTATGTATGTGTGTGTGTAAGATCCGTTTAACGCCAAAAAACAATACTACCAACATAACAGATTTAAATAGTGCAGCATGCTAAACGTTTGCGCTTTTTATCGATATCGATAAAATGGTGAGGGTTGAAATACAGGCTTAGGTCAACAATTTTTGTAATCAAATTTAGGTTAAGATCGAGTCCACACTTAAGTCGTACACATAGTATTGGATTTAGGTGTGGACCCAAAATAAAATACAAGTTTTCTATTGATTTCCTTTATTTTTTTCAAAGCCCTGTTTTCAAAGTGAATTTCACGTATGTATTTTAATACATGTAATTTTTTTATGGAAACATTCACCAAATCTTCTTTTCCCACTAGTTTGTGCCCTGCATCTGAAAACATTTTATCGTTAAAACAGAGGTATTTATTTTTTTAATTTACGGTTAAAATGTTATGTAATCACTAAACTCAATAATTTATCCAGGCCGTGTGTGTCTTGTCTACCCATGATCAAGATATTTTCAACTGCATTGAAATATCGGAAGTTTGAAAATGCCTATAATTATGGTCATATTGCATGCAAGTTGTCATAAAGTTCCGATCTTTCTTCTTCTTATGTAAAGTAATATTAGTTGCACTGATAAACAAATAAGCCTACAGTTATCGATAGTTGTAGTACACATCCCTAGTGGACAATGATAAGGATATTAAATATCTATTTCCCTTTGTTTATTTAACTTGCTGCTACAAAATATAGCTAAAAGTATCTAAGACAATACTTACCGGTTCTCGTCAAAGGGAAATTTTGCCATAAAAATCCTTTTTTCGTGATTATGTCGACTTGTTCGATTTCCACAAATTTCACACGTTATAAATCGTCTTTTCGGTGCCAATTTCATAAAATATGTTTACGTCAATCACGAGTCACTACTTTAGAAAACAATTAAGACGAACTTAAATAGAAATCTAAAGAAATTAACGAATAAAGTATGCGAGTCACAATCACAAGCTAAGCAACATGCCTGACATGACACTCATGACAGTTGACCTGACAGCTAAACCATAGTAAAAGGATTATCCTTTTACTATGGCTAAACTGTACTGAGGTTTTAGTTTATATTATATTATGGTAATGGTTTGCCATGCAGATTCCATACAAAAGTTTTTTTGTTCTAAGTTGCGCGAGACTGTAGTGTATTGTCATTCGATATTATTTATAACATGTCGTACACACATCTGCAGACGTAAAAGAACTTTTTAGATTTAGGTATAAATGGGTTCTAAAGTGTCACCGTTATGTGACTTCTAAGTGAAATGGCAAACCAAAGCACATTTATAGAAACCAAAGAAAAAAAAACGTGTAAAGTGTTCGAGTAAGTTAATTTATCAGACAAAAATCTGAAATTGCATAACCATTATCTAGTGCTTGTATGCACGCAACATGTTTTACATTCTACGTTGCGAATTAGCGATTGAGAAGACCTGGCAGGCAAACCGGAAGACGAACCGTTGGCAGGCCTCTCACTAGATGGACAGACGCATCGTGAGCGCTATGGGCAACTGGTGGATGTAAGTAGCGAGTTGTCGTTCATTCTGTCATTCTAAGGGAGAGGTCTTTGTTCGACAGTGGATGTCATCCGGCTGATGATGATGATGATGATGAGAAGACCTGTGGCCGTATTGTTCAATGCGCTGGTTTGCGATCAAGCCCCTGGTAATTATTGTCAAGCACTGTATATTTTTAAATAAACACATTTTTATTTTTGATTTTTATCTTTTTGAAGAAAAAAAGTGAATTATAATTCTTTATGAGAATAAAGTTCTTAAACCAGATTTTTATCTTTTTCTACCCTCGTGTTATAGCATGTGACAGAAAGAAGTGGTAAAAAGATTGTGATTGCAAGTGTGGTAGATAATAAGACCTCAGGACTACGTTTATGGATATTGGAATAGGAATAAAGCCTCGATTGATGATGTTTATCTAAAGTTAGACACTAAGTTTAAGTTGCTCTTTACAATGCAAATTGGAACAACAGTTATGTTATCATAATCAGAAACGAAAAAAGAGCATTCAAATGTAAAGTTTCTACATATTTCTGGCCTAAGCAATTTGGCCCGATGATTGATGGTGCAAGTTAGAAAAAGTTAATAACTCGACATGGGAACACACATTAACACGCGTTTAGGCTTTTTTGTTTTATTCGTATGTTATTATGACATGAATTTTGTTCGACTCAGTCCATGTTTCGATATCCGATGATATTTGTCTACGCTATTTTATCTCGTTTTAATAGTAATGGGTTTTCTACTTGCAGAAGCCATTGTCTCTATAGACTAAAATCTGGAGTCCGAAGAACTTAATCTGATATGATGAAATTGATGAAGCATGATATTTATTCGTAGGAAGCATGCATAAAAATCTGATAGGACTCTATTTATAAGGTCGGTAGGACGTGTCAAATATTATCACAGGTTTGCTACATTGTGAAAGACACAGCGTATGTAGCACTTGTGGAGACAAGGTGGACAAAAGATTTGTTAGAGGTCATGTAGTTATTTATGGATGCCAATGCAAGTACATTCACCAAAAAAACAAAACTTATTTTACCTTAATTTGAAGATGGCAATCTAAGCTCTACACATAAAATATATAGAAGCTTTGGTACAATAGCTACATCCATAGTTTTTGTTGCCACCAACAAAAACTTCTAATTAAACTAAATTAACGTACAAAAACAATCAGCTAAGTACTAGGGCCTCATGAGGCGCACGTGGGTAGCGGGTCGTCGACCGCCAAGATTGATGGCGCGAAACCAGCGTTTACTTATATCGGGACAAACATTAATGAGTACGATATTCTTCGGTTAAAAATTACCGTATTTTATTTGGATGGACTTAACAGTATTAACACCCACAGTTGAGATACGCATCCAGCGATAATGTACCACTAATAGAGTCCATCCATCACGACGGTTTGAGTACGTCAATGGGTATTGTGTGACATTTCGGTACGTTTAAGACGAGATTGCGCTTATGAAAGATATGCCGGCTATTTGGGTTAGTTTGGGCCGGAGACGCGATAGAGCTAGACAAAAAACATCCTAAAGTTTTCCTGCTCTAAGACTTAAGTTTGTTTAACAAACGGTTCGAGAGTTATCTGTTTATTATTCAGTTTTATAAAACCTTTTACGTCCATGGACATCCATTTGATAGGAACAAGACGTTTAAGAGGTAAGAGATCGGCGCGTTTTTAAACAAACTACATATCTAGTTTTCTTTATCATCATCATCATTTGAGCCTAGGCGTATAAGTCCCATTGAAGGGAGTCCTCTCAGAATTGGAGGGCTTGGACCTTAATTCCCGCGCTAGCCTAGTGCAAATTGAGACCTTCACACACTATTGAACTTCTTCGCAGGCGTTAAGGTTTCCTCCCGATATTTCCTTTCACCGTCAAGGGTGACACTATTTACCGGTACGGATAATAACGACATGGAAATACCGACCTGATATTTCGTGTACACGCCCATACAAACTAGTGTCGAACTGACAAGAATTTCTATGGGCGTTTACAGTTAAGGGTAAAAATATGTATACACTTTAGTACCTTGTCACTTTAACCACTGTGACAGTTCATATAATGTGTGACAAGGTACTAAAGTATACACATATTTTTGCCCTTGACTGTACACGAAATATCAGGTCGGTATTTCCATGTCGGTATTGTACGGTCGGTAAATAGTGTCACCTACCGTAAACTCAGAGATGCAAGCATGGCTTGAATCTACAACCCACTGCTTGAGAGGCCTTAGGTCCAACCATTAGGCTGCTACGACAATACAATACAATGACTCTACATAGAGAGAAAAATACAAGGTAAGCAATTGCTAATTGTCGCCTAATTAGGCGACTTATTCTGCTTAGTTTTCTCTCGCTAGTTTCCTTCATCAGTTAGCATAAATACTACAAGTATATTCTATTACAGTATCTAAAAGAAAAAAACCTGGACATTTTCTGAAATGATTCCGACTTTACAAAATACGGTTGCTACTTTTTATAGCAGTCAATCAACGTTGTTCGAATTTCAAATTCAAATTTCGAACTACATTCGAGCAAGTTGTACATGTACGGTGACGAAAAAAGCGCGGGAAACGTTCGGTCGTTTGGTTGTGTTTTTTTAATTGTTTTTACAAATATTGTAAAAATTGATATTTTCGTTCACAAGAGTAGATTATTTGGGTAGTGTAAATAATAATACAAGTATTATATGTAAATTTGTATATTTTTGTAAATTATTAGTGTAAATACTGGACATATAAGGGTAAGTTTTTTGCAATCTTTGTACTTCAGGTAACTCCTCATGGAGTTACCTGAAGACCCAGGGGGGACTGCCCCAGACATAGGCCACAATGTGACTATAGTAGATGGATCAAGCACTGATGGCTCTTGTAGCCAGGATAATATTAATAGGAGGAAACGACTCTCTGTTAAAACTTGTCGCCACTGCAATAAAAAAAGGTCAAGACAACGTCATGGCGAGGCTTTGGTAATAAAAGAAGATGATTGTGTTTGTAATTTTGATGAAAGCCGTCAAAGAATGCATAATGTATTCGCAAAACCGACCCCCAGACCACAACCACAACACATCACTTTTTCTGCAACTAATGATTCAGTACCAGCACCATCTCAACCATTGACTAACTCCACATCCACAGCTCCCCAACCAGTAGGCAGAATGATGTACCAAAAATCAGATGTAGCACCATTTAATGTACATGTACAACGATTGCAAATCTCAGAAAATGACAATGTCTCTCTACATCCAGTAGTTTTTGGGAAATTTCTAAGAAAAAATAATATCTCCCAAATTGTTAATGGGAGCCTGAAGCGCATTGGAAGAAATAGAGTGACTATTTCTTTCAGCGATTTTCAGGCTGCCAATAACTTTTTGACCAATCCCGCCCTGTCAGCATCTAACTACAAGACTTTCATCCCGACTTTCTCTGTTACCCGGTTGGGAATTGTACGAGGAGTTCCCTCCGAGTGGTCAGAGGAAGAAGTCCTAGAAAATATCTCTGTTCCTATAGGCTGTGGACCGATATTGAAAGTTAGACGACTAAAAAGGAAAGTTATAGAGTCAGGTGTCAGTGAGTTAAAACCCACAGAGTCAGTAGTACTCACCTTTGATGGCCAAGTTCTGCCCAAACGCATATTCATGTGCTATACAGCTCTCCCTGTAGACCTATACATATATCCTACCATACAATGCTACAACTGTTGTCGCTTTGGGCATGTCAGAGGTCAGTGCCGCTCAACTCCTAGATGTTATAAATGTGGTCAGGGACATACTGGAGAAAAATGCGAAGTTGATGATGAACATATAAGATGTTGTCTGTGCAAGGGTTCTCACCTAGCTACCGATAAAAAATGTTTAGAATTTGAGAGACAAAAAAATATAAAGGAGACCATGGCTAAAAGCTGTGTCTCATATTTTGAAGCCAATAAACAACACCCACCTATTTCAAAAATCTCATATGCTGATGCATTACTGAGTAATAATACAAATGGAACAGAAAAGGATTCCTCACACTCTAGCCCAACATCTTACTCACACTCTAGCCCAACTACATCTTATAAGAAAACTATCTTTATGAAACCTCGCTCCCCACCTCAATCTAGATCTAAAGGATATGATGTGGCAGCGCATAATGCCTTGACAAGGGATTATGACATGCCCGTCACTAACAAAAATATTTACAAACCTAATGAGACTACTCAATCTGTGAAAGAAATAATTTTATTGATCATTAAGTTACTGTCCCAATCTGGATTGGGTAGTAGTATCTCACCGTCCCACGCTGCCCCTATTATGAATTTTTTCACTCAACTCTTAACTGATAATGAACAGCCAATTTCAAATCCTTCAATGGAACTGTAGAAGTATAATACCAAAAAAAGTCGATTTAATTTATTTAATAAATAAGTTTAATTTAAAAATTATAGCCTTGCAAGAAACTTGGTTAAAGACTTCATCCAATTTCAGGATATCAGGATTTTCCTGTATAAGAGAGGACCGCTATGATGGATATGCCGGTGTTGCTTTGCTTGTAAAGCATGGCATTCCTTATTCACATATTCCTCTTCCTGCTCATAACAATGATATATCTATAATTGCTGTCTCCGTTAATAATATCTGTTTTGTCTCAATATATATCCCGCATCCTTCTCCAACTATTTATAATGAAGTAAATCACTTATTGACACTGCTTCCGAAGCCTCTTATTCTTCTTGGAGATCTGAATGCCCAACATCAATCTTGGGGTAGCTCCACCACCAATTCCCATGGTAATCTAGTCTTTGATATGATGGACTCCCATAACCTATGCATCTTAAATGATGGCTCTCCCACCCGGCGAACTGCACCTGGAGAGGGAATAAGTTGCCCAGATGTTTCCATTTGTAGTCCAAGTTTGTTTTCTTCCTTAACCTGGAAGGTCTCTCCTCTTTCATTTGGAAGTGATCATTTCACTATTATTCTGTCATTTCCGTATAATAACTTTCCTACTCAAAAGTATCCTCCCCGTTTAAAGTACAATTTAAGTAACGCTAACTGGGATACATTCAAGGAACATCTTGATCAAAAAATTTCCTCTCTTCCTCCAATCGAACACAGCGATGAAGCCACATGTGCAGCAGCTCTGGCAAAGATAATGGTTGAGACTGCTGATAATGTTTTTCCAGTGAAAAAAGTAGGAGGAAACAACATTCCTTCTCCACCATGGTGGGATTCAGAATGTACTGCAGCGGTTAAAAGGCGGAAAGAGGCTGAACTTGCTTATAGAGAATCTAGTACCAATGAAAACTTTGATTTTGTTTTGGAGGCAATAGACAAGACAAAAAAGCTTTTTAAAAAAAAGAAGTTTGAAGGTTGGAGAAACTTTTGCTTATCTGTATCTCCTAATACAAACCTTTCTGTGGTTTGGAATAACATTAAAAGATTTCGATCTGCTTTTAAAGAAGACTGTTCCTCCAACCTTCCTTCTACATTAGCAGATGATTTTCTGGATAAACTCGCTCCACCCACTGTTCCTGAGTTTATACCTCTACATCCAGTGCTGAGTTTGAGTGGGCTTAATAGCCCATTCACTCTACCAGAACTTAAAGGAGTCATTTCTAAGACCAAAGATTCAGCTCC
Source organism: Choristoneura rosaceana (assembly GCA_037349165.1). Taxonomy (NCBI): domain Eukaryota; kingdom Metazoa; phylum Arthropoda; class Insecta; order Lepidoptera; family Tortricidae; genus Choristoneura; species Choristoneura rosaceana. The sequence continues at coordinate 868,765 of JAZBNJ010000052.1, forward strand.
TGGACCAGATGGTATACCATATTCATTCTTTTCCCATCTGAATGATATACCTCTTCTATACTTTCTAAAATTAATTAATAAAATAATGATATCTGGCGAGATTCCCGAGGCTTGGAAATGTCAAGATGTTTTACCTTTCCTGAAACCAAATAAGGAACCTTTTGATGTCTCTTCTTATCGGCCTGTTGCATTATCCACTGTCCTAATGAAACTTACGGAACATCTGGTAAAAAATCGCCTAGAGTGGTTTATTGAAACTAACAATATTCTTAGCCAAAATCAATTCGGTTTTAGGCGTGGCAAAGGTACCATTGATAATATTGCTGTTCTTATCACGGACATTAGACAAGCATTTTCCGATGGCAATACTTTGATTGCAGCATTTATGGATATTACAGCAGCGTACGATAATGTCATTATTTCTTGCCTCTATAAAAAACTTCAAAATCTTAAAGTTCCACTTTTGCTTTCCAATTTTATAGTAAATATGTTGTCAGGAAGGTGTATTAATCTTACCGTAGATGGCACTAAGAAATCTAGGCTTCTGTGGAGAGGGTTACCTCAAGGCTCAGTTTTAAGCCCGCTACTCTACAACATATACAGCCATGACCTAGAAGATTCTTTAGGTTCAGAGGTTAAAGTTCTGCAATATGCTGATGACTTGCTAGTGTATTGCTCACACCGAAATTATGAAATGGCTTCAGATTGCTTAACTGAATCCCTTATTCACCTGAAAAACTGGCTGGATGACAATGGCCTTGAGATTTCCCACTCTAAGAGCGTCGTGGTTCCTTTCGCCAGGACAAGGGTACCGCCTGTGGTATCTGTCAAGTTTGATTGCCACCCCATGCCAACGAAAAGCTTTACACGTTTCCTTGGTGTTGTGCTGGATTCTAAACTTACTGGTGTTCCCCACTGCGACCATATTGTAACTAAGTGCGAACGACTTTTAAATATGATACGATGTCTTACAGGTGTCTGGTGGGGTGCTCATCCATTTTCGCTTAGACTCCTATACAACGCTTTGATTAGAAGTAGCATCGATTATGGCACATTCTTATTGATCCCGGGACAAGTCAATGGCTTTAAACGTTTAGATGCTGTCCAGTCCAAAGCTCTACGCCTGATCTGTGGTGCAATGAAATCAAGCCCTATAAATTGCCTACAAGTCGAATGTGCGGAACCACCTTTACTTTTAAGACGTCAATATTTGTCAGATAGGTTCTTATTTCGCTGCTTCCAAAATTCCAATCATCCCCTACGATCAAGCCTTCCGCTATTAAATAACTCTTTGACATCATCTAGTTATTGGTCGCATAAAATAACTCCGTGCCTTGTTAAAAGTTATCAAAGATATATTTCCCTACAATCTCCAACCTATCATTATCCAAAATATCCCCTTTTCTGTGATAATTTTTCTGCTCTTACTTTATCTCCTGATGTTCAACTAAATTTAGGAGTAACTAAAAATGATATGAACCCTAACGTGAATTTCAATTCTATTAAAGACGATCGGTGGCACAGCTGGCATCATATATACTCTGATTCTTCCAAGCATGCGTCTTTTGGCCATGTGGGGGTTGGTGTGTACCATGCTCAATACAAAATTATTCAGAAAATTAAACTCCCTCCTGAAACGTCAGTATTTACGGGAGAATGCTTTGGATTACTTAAAGCCGTGGAATATATTTTACTTGCCCAACTCAGGAAAACTTTAATTATAACTGATTCAAAAAGCGCTCTTCAAGCTCTTAGTAAATTCCCATTTAACTGCAAAGTAATATTCCCTGTCATTATAAAATTAAGAACTCTCCTTGCCAATTGTTCTGATTTGGGGTACTCCGTGTCTTTTGGTTGGGTTCCAAGTCACTGTGATATTTCTGGTAATGTAATTGCTGATCGGCTAGCCAATGAAGCTGTTAAAGATGGTGATCTTTTCCCATATCGGAATTACAGTCATGATCTGGCCGCTCTCGCTGGTTCATCTCTTAGAGAGAGCTGGAGAGAGATGTGGATTGAAAGTTGCCGGATCAAGGGCAAACATTATTATTCTATTCAACCTAATATTCTGTCAAAACCTTGGTTTGGTAAGTTTAAGTTTGGTAAGAGAGCCACCTGCTGCCTTATCCGCATGAGACTGGGTCATGTTTGTACTCCCGCCAATCTTGCTAAATTTAAATTGGTTGAGTCCGATGTTTGTGAGTGTGGCTTGGGTATCGCAGACACTAATCATATATTTCTCTCATGTCCTCTCCATGACAACTCCTCCCTTTATGAACAGCTTACATCCTACAAAGTCCCATTGCCTACGTCCATCTCGGTCCTTTTAGCCTCTAATGACATTAATATATATAACTTATTGAACATTTTTATAAATAATAACGATATTAAAATTTGAATATGTATCCCTCAGCTCACCAAATTTAATTTATCATATGTACCTATGTAAAATTCCTATCTATATTTCTTTAGCTGTAAATCCCATGTAATCTTCTCCTGTTGTATTCCGTATTCCAAATTTCCGTATTTTCCATTGATTTCGTTTCCTTACCTTTACCCGTCTGTGGCGAATGCGCAAACCGCGCGAGCCAGAAAGAGAAAGAAAAAAAAAATGTACGGTGACAGTACTGTACTTAAAAAAAATAACTGTTTTATAGTCAAAATTTTGCAACTTGCAATTAGACTAAAATAAAGTATCGTTCAAAATTATGCTGCATTTTATTGACCCCTAAAAATATAAATAACCAGTCATCTACAAAAACGTCACGAACTCGGAGATAGCGACGCGGGGAGGAAAAAACCGTCATTTTTATTTTTTAAATTTAATTGGGGTATTAACGGGGCACAGATAAAGTCAGTCAGTGCTTCTTTTCTTTTTTTTAATTTATCAGATGGCTTACCGTTTGAATTTAAAGGTACGTCAAGTCGCAAGAAGTTTTAATAGACTTGCCGCAATCAGATCTTAGTAAGAAAAATAAAAAGCTAGTCTGATCTGATTCCAATGGGATTTCAGAATGAGAATCTTCATTTGCATTATTAAACTTAAACATGCAATGTATTAGGTAGATAGGATAATTATGTTTTTCACATATTATTTCTCGAGAGACAGTTGAAGCCGCCATGAGGAGTACATGCTTGCTGATCTTCGTGCTGTATGTTTTGAACTTTAATATTAACTTTAACTTTGATATTTTTTTTATACGATTGGATGGCAAACGAACAAGTAGGTCTCCTGAAGGTATTGCAGATGCGTTGCCAACCTAGAGGCCTAAGATGGGATAAGTGCCAGTAATTTCACCGGCTGTCTTACTCTCCACGCCGAAACACAACAGTGCAAGCACTGCTGCTTCACGGCAGGATTAGCGAGCAAGATGGTGGTAGCAATCCGGGCGGACCTTGCACAAGGTCCTACCACCTGCTTACATTAATATATGTTATGTTAAATTACCTAATTAGTTTTATAAACTGCCTACTTATTTATATTGACCATAGGTACATTTCGTTTGCAGAGATTTTTGATTTTGTCTTGGTTGATTGAAAACTTGGATCACCATCAAAAAACAATTATTTTTGTAAAGATTTGTGTTTGCAGCGACTACTTTGGTATTAAAGAGTAGGATAATTAGGTACCTTTATTTTTTTTTGCACTAATAATACTTTTTTTCGTGACAATAAGTAGAAGTTACGATGGTAAAATTTCAGCTTTTTTCGAAAATAATGATTAATTACGTAACTTTATTTTTAAGAAAATCTAAACGCCATAAGTACGTGATCACATTTCAAGCTCAATTATTAACAACCTAAGTTTGGTGTGACTTTTACTTACTTTCCCGCATACTTCCATCGTAAACTTTGTCTAACAACGAAGAAGCGGGATAACAATCATGTCACCGTCACGTTATGTGACACAATGTACAAGGAGTCCATAAAGTCACATATCAAATCAATACAGTTTTCCTCCTTCCGGAACAAACATGGAAAAGGCAAAAAGAGAAAATTTGGTCACTGCGACCGACCATAAATCTAGCTCGACTGGTGCGAATCGCTCTAATTCCTTTGTTTGCTAAAACCGAAAACTGCCGCGGCCATTCAGCGACCGGCAATACAATATTTTACTCTTTCACACTTGACCGATTTTTCTACGTTAGAAAGTGATAGACGCGGTTCTGTCATTCAGTTACGCCTGTCTTATTGCGAGTGCGTTTTGGGTTGACAATCGCGCGGCGTTACAAAGCAATATCAATCGGATGTAAAAGTTATTGGCGATACTTCATGTTTTTATGTGTTCCTGGTCTTATTAGGGACTAGGTATTAGGTATTTCATTTATATATTCGCTGGTTTTCGTTTCTCTTTCGTGTGGACATCTAGTTGGTTGTCAGAGGTTGGACGGATGCCAAGTGCTATGTTAAAAGCTCGCAGTCGTGAAAGCTTTGTCCTGAAGCTATGCACTTTATTTGGTGCTTTTGGATCGGTATTATTTAAAACGTGAAGCCGGTAGGATTACGTTTAAATGACTTTAACTATAATGGAGTATTATCGCATAAGCTTAAGCTATTACTGTTTCTGAAAACCTTTAAATTCATTTAGTCTTTCATTTGGAACATGTCTAAGAACTATTGCTAGAAAAGCTGATTTCAAGTAAAAAAGCCGTATTCAAATCGGTCCACCCGTTTAAAAGCTACGGTGCCACAGACACACACACACACAGATACACATAGCGGTCAAACGTATAACACCCCTCTTTTTGCGTCGGGGGTTAAAAAATAGGTACATATCAGACTCTTGCTCCAAGGCTTCTGTACAAATTTGTAGACATCTACGAATATTCAGTGCTAACAAAGTCCATCTCCTAAACGAAATGTACCTACGCAGCGCGGGACCAGCAAAATTTCATCAAAATCAGTCCAGTCGTTTTTGAGATATTGAACTTTGAAGTGGCAAAGTCGGGGGTTTTCCAACTTTTTGTTGGTTAGGTTATTTTGGAGCGACGACCTGGCTAAGATCGCGGGATCGCGGTGGATGCGAAAAGCACAAGACCGGTCTGAGTGGAGAGCCTTGGGGGAGGCCTATGTCCAGCAGTGGACGTTTTTCGGCTGACATGATGATGATGATGATGAGGTTATTTTTCAAGAGTAACTTCAACGATTGAACTATTTGTACGTTAACTTCGAAGCCGTATACTTACTCTAGGTATTGTATCATACAACAGCGTGATGACTTACTCGACACCCAAAAAAGAAAGGCGTATGAACACGTCACCATCGGTCACGTAGACGCCAATAAATCCACGGTACGTACAATGCGCCGCAATAATGCCCCGTGCATTAGCCTTCGACGAGCACAATGGACTCCGCTGATTTATCGCGCGAGGGATAAGATGGGAAAACGATGGATTTTCCCGGGACTCGAAAACTCTAATGGAGTTTGGCCGTTTTAAAATTTAGATTCTAGTTTCGTACTGAAAATGTTCTTGAAGATAACGACGGCTAAGTCCCATTTTATCGTAGAAAAAAGACGTAAGTTGTTAAGACTTAATTAAAAAAGACTCTAGGTGATAAGACGGGATAACGAGCCTCCAAAGCACTAATGAAATTAGCTCATTTTAATATTTGATGTCTCATTTTGCATCTTATCCTTAGTGAAAATTACAGCTATAATTCATACTATATGAAGAATACAGATGTAAGTCAAAAGGATTGGCATACGGGAAAGAATGTAGTAATTCATAGTGACATAATTACAAAATACACTTTCAAGTAGATGAAGATTCTATATTTCACACAAATTTTGGACTTTTTCATGACGCTTAATAGGTAAAAGGACGTATGTCAACAATTTGATGAATCCCTAATATTTAATGTGAAATAATGCCTGCTATATTAATATGATTCGATTAAACAGGGATGGCATTACAAAAATCGGTCAATTCTGCCATAATAAATGAACAGCACACAAAAAGTGATGAAACAGGCCTTAAGGATCTTTAATTCTATTTTTACCTAAAGCAAAGATGACAGGGTTAGATAGAGATGAACTACAATTAGGTGATATTTATAAAGTATTTAAAATGTAAGGTAAGTGCAAAACGAAAGACTTGCAGTTTTATTAAGTTAGCAGCATTTAAAACCGGTATTAAATTAGCGCAAATAAACCAAACATTCCCAAAATAACGGAGAACGCTGTACCAGAATACTAGAGTTTTTCAGCGATAACAAAGCAGACCAACCAACGGGTAAACCAGCGCTTTGGTATATTTACACTTCGCCAAAGATATTATCCTCATTAGGTATTCGGCTGACTTGGCCAGCAATTATTTTGGCCGGAGCTCCAAAACAGTCCACATCCATTGTGCTATAAGTAGACTTACGCCTTTTTACGCCGGGAACGGGTGCAGCGCGGCACACATATACAGCCCCCGAAAATCGCTTGCCAAATTTTTAATTATTCAAATGTCCCACATCGCCGTAGCTATAACAACCACCCGCATACCTCCGCGCAATAAAACCCGGGATCAAACGAGAAACTACGATCCTTTGTCACACTTTGACAGCTCAGAATGTAGTCTATTAAATTTTAACCGTCCCTTCTCACCTTCGCATTTTTATTCAATGTAACTCCTAAACAGAAAGGATACATTATAGATACGCGACGGAGCAGACACGTACAAAATGAAAATAGGGGCGCAGGAGCGAGGGTGGGGCGGTATGGAAATGTTGGTCAAATATATCATCCGGTGCCTGACAGGCCAATTCTCTTATCGCGCGCGCCCGCCGCCGCGCGCGATCTAAGCTAGCTTAGCTAATATAAAATGGTTTTAAATTCAAGTTTAATTCGGGCTATCTCCAGCCTCCGCCCGCGCCGCTCGTAAATACACCGGCACACACAAAAGGAGGGCGCGATTTACGATTTTGACGGATTTCGAATATTTTAACACCCGCGGATTAGGCGGAGTTACGCGCCCCGGCCGTGCGCCCGCCGTCTTACCTCGTGGCCTGTCGTCTTTCTTCAGATTTGGACGATAAAGATGACTCACGAACTCCATACAAACTTTTCTTTTAAAAGCATCCCCTCGGAAGTTCGTAGTTGCCTCGGGGCGCGCAAATGAAAAGCCACGCTGCTGCGACCGCGCTTTTCGCATCACTTTTATTAAAACGATGATTATTTAAGCGAGCGAAACTACTCTAAATGCTGCGGTGGCGGCGCTTCTTGCTGCATTAATATCAGACGCTGCCTCTCGTTACGACTTTACGCAACTTCGGGGTTGCACGGAGAAAACAGAACGTCTTTCCCAAGGTATTAGACGGTATTGGCCTGTAAGATAACGCGAATAAGTTTGGTTTGTATCTTAATATTACTTAATACTTTCTCCTGCCGGTAGTCTGGCGTTACAAAATAATCTGTTTGTTTTCATTCCTCTTTTCGGTGAAAATAATTCTTTGTTAGCATTGCGAGACGAGGGGGCGCAGGCGAATCTGCACCGCATCAGTTTACAGCACCAGGACATCATAAAGTGTAAACAATGACGGCGTTTTCCATTACAATATGTTTACCGATCCGTGGAGCGGCGCATTATGTATGTTATCCTGGTAGGACGCGCGGGGCGCCTCTGAATTTATGAGACTCCGGCAAATATTTGGCGCTCCGAGCTCGGACTCGACTGTCGGCTGACAACGAGAAGATTGTCGGCAACTGTTTACACAACGGGATATGGTAATTTTTCAGTCCTTCCTCTTTGCCTGTAAGTAGATTCTGTTCACGCTTCCTGTCTAAACCCAGCTATACCGGCGCTGCGTCGCAGCGAGACAATATTATCATAGGTTCGGCCTTGCGAACGGACGGGTAGAGGTTACCCGATGACGAATAACTAAAACAAAGAGCACTGACGTTTAGTATCGTTAAATCTCGTAATAGGATATCATAAATTGCAGTAGGTCGGTACCAGGCTGCCCGGGCGGCTGTCATCGTTTGTCAGAGCATTTCACGCATTGTTGGACAATAACGCAAGCCGGGGCGGGCGAGCATTGTGCGCGCCCGCTCGTCTGGACGCGTGACGTGACGCGCGTGCGATATGCTGACCGCTACGATCTATGCGGCACTGGTACATGCCAGGATGCCTCTACTATGTCACACTGACAGCTGAAATTCTAAAGCACTAAACCAATTTCAGTGAGCGCGGCTGCCATGTCTTTTCCGTTTGCACTTGCTTCTCGTATGTGATTTACGCCGACAGATGAAATTACGTAATTGGTGAACAGCCAAAAGGTTTGTAAGAATTTAATGGCATCGCTGAAGTATCATTACAGGGAATCAGAGTTGAATATTCGACGCCTCTTCGTGTCCGTACGCGATTTTACGAGACAGAGAGATTGTAATTCCCACTGGCGAGTTGTCGTGGGACCGCTACAGGGTCTAAAGACCCCGCCGCACCCGCGTATGTGACCTTACATGCACCACAATCAAATTTATATCGGCGGTCCAAAAAAAAAACATCAAATATGTTTGGTATGCGACGTCCATGAGATCGAATCAGAACTTAAAGAACCGGGCGGGATAAAAAACGTACAAGTTAAAAAAAAGTAAAAAAGTGAAACGGCTCGGACGGTGGACGCGTAAATTCGAATCAAAAGGAATCAAATGTCACTTTATGGATATCTGTATAATAGCGTGTCATTTCTTAACGACTGCCATTTTATTTAAAAGGCTGCTTTATTTGGGTACTAATATTAATGTAGGTATTATGTAGTTAATAAGCGTAAATTTTTTGATGTTAATAATCGTAATAGTTACTATTTAAATCTTTAGACGCGAGCATTCCGTCGCTAAAACGGGCTTTAAAAATAAACAGGAACATTTTTGACAGCGGCTGCCAAAATTCTTTTTGGCGCGCAGACTGTTTGTTTTGTTTGACATCTGTCAAAAATGGCTACCGATATAATGAGGCATTTGAAAATTACGCTTTAGAGTCTACAATGTATTCTTGCAAGTTTTATACTATACCGGGTGTAGCCTGTAATATGAGCAAATACCTAATTAAAACACAAATCATACTCGTCAAACAAATTGTAGTGCGATCGTTCAGTAGATAGCTTAAATTGGTGGCGCAGACGTGTGTTATTACTAAGATTGAACAAGTTTTGGAACTCCTGTAGGTCGTAATATACCCGTTAAGTATTTTATAGGTCTCTCTCTATTAAAACACCGTCTCTATTTTTTTTTATTCGACTGGATGGGAAGCGAGTAACACCACCGCCCAGAGACACCTTCAACACCAGGGGGATTGCAGATGCGTTGCTAACCTAGAGGCACCTAGATACCAAGTGCCAGTGATTTCACCGGCTGTCTTATTCTCCACGCCAAAACGCAAGCACTGCTGCTTCATGGCAGGATTAGCGAGCAAGATCCTATCTTCGCTAGCTTTGTCTGTGTTTGATTCATTTTAATGTGTACATATAGTAGGTATGTAAACGCATTTATTATTCGTAAGGTATCAGGTACCGCCCACATCGTCGTTAAGCCCTACAAGGCAATTAATGCTTGTAATTATTTTTTTCTTTTCGATACCAAGATCCGATGCCAGCGTGCGGTCCTCGTATGATATCAGACGTACTAAATACTAAAAGCTATGTGGCATCTTGTTATTAATGGTGCTGTAGGTGTCCATGAGATGCGGCGACTTACCATGCTCTCTTGTCGCAGTTTATTACGTCAGACGATATAGGGAGGGCCGACCATGTCTTATTTTTTCTTACAATGAGGAGGGAGGGAATCTTGATACATAGTAAAGTACCTAACATCACAAAAAACGGCGTACCTACATATGTAAAGATTATACATAGAATTTATAACAAAAAAAATAATTAGTAGGTACCAAAAAAACTGTTGCATTTGGACATAGGTATAATGCGTATATGACAAGTCTGCTTCAGCTTAACATCCAGGGAAAGATATAAGCCCGCTGACCACCTGAACGTAGACACCATCAGCCAAATATGTGGTCTACCACCGTAAAGTTGAGAATCGTTTGCATATCGTTTTGCAGGTGGTAGGACCTTGTGCAAGGTCCGCCCGGATTGCTACCACCATCTTGCTCGGTAATCCTGCCGTGAAGCAGCAGTGCTTGCAATGTTGTGTTTCGGCGCGGAGAGTAAGACAGCTGGTGAAATTACTGGCACTTGAGGTATTCCAACTTGGGCCTCTAGGTTGGCAACGCATCTGCAATACCCCTGGTGTTGCAGATGTTTATGGGCGGTGGTGATCTCTTACCACCAGGAGACCCACTTGCTCGTTTGCCTTCCAGTCGAATAAAAAAAAATATCATAAAACAATACCGGCAAAAGATGTATTAGTCAACTTGAAAGTTCGACTTTAAAGACATTCATTTGATAAGAACTTGTTCAAAAATGTATAGACCACTTATTTGGCCGATGGTACCTCCTGGTTAAGAAATCTGAGAGACTGGTTTAGAATGAGTACCAGATCCCTCTTTTGAGCGGATAGGTGATATCTTCACCTCAATGATCACCGGTTTTCGATAAGAGAGGGCACTGGCAGAAGAAGAAAACAAAAATTAAGATGAACCAAGAATTTGTTCAGTTTCAACTTGATTGAATTAGAAGTGGTAAAGTTAGTTTCTATTATGTCGTAGGTCATATCGACCATTTTTGATTGCTTGAAACTTTGTTTGACACCAGCTATCTTGTTCACAAATTCGATAATCGTGTTATAAGAATTTAAGCGTCACTAAAACGTGGAAACTTTTGGACTTAGTTGCTGTTTACCATCATTATCATCAGCCTGTGACAGTTAGAAAGTTCAATCTTCAGCTCTCCAGAATGCTCCGATCAATGTCCGCTGGCTTACCAATACTATCGCTCCACCTGCCTCACTTTTTATCATCTGTTTAATTTAAACACTTTGATCAAGTATCATTACATTTTTTTATACAAACAGAACCATTTTTATTTCAAAACAAGCGGCCGTAAACAAACAAAAAGGCACACGACAAATGAGTTCTCACGTATCGTGATGCTATCGCTATCTATTCGATTCCAGCTGGGTATCACTAACACAGACTTTCGCTTCGGAAACGTAATTTATTATTTCTTAATCTTAAACTGTGAAATATTTGAACTGACTTGCTGGGGGCAATCGGTTGCCCCCTGATATTGGATATTATGTATCGAACCAACTGAATTGTGACCCACTGTTGATCCCTTTCGATAGAAAGTCATAGTGACATCGGATTGCTTGACAAGCGAATTAATTATGACATTTACTGTGAGAACGTTCCACGGTGGGTGCGAAGAATCAAGTGGTTCGATTTTACCTTTATTTATCCAGGGACCTTAGTATAGCCGAGTCCTATACCGGAGACGGGACAAAGAGAGCTCTCTTCTAGACTGTCGTATGCTATTAAAAATATTGTACTGTTATATTATGGACGCAGTTTAAAAAGTTTAATCATGTTTATCGATAGTTAACAAAACAACTGTACTTGAAAAAATTGCACTGCGTCAAAGAAATTTGCAGTATTTTTTTACCTAATTGAAGGTATGTTGTTGGTAAAACAAAAGCCCAATTTAAGTACTTATCGTTGTTAAATATCCAGCCCAAACCTCTGGTCGGAACCAAATCTTGTCTTTTTCTGTCGAACTTACCTGAAACAAATAAAGATTAAAATTAATTGACGAGGATGCACACACGTCTTGTGATTTTCGCCGAACATCGCCAAACTATTTCATAGGTTATTATTATTTATTTATTATAAGCTAATAAAAGAAACATTCAAACCATTAATGATTTTAAATACAGGCCGGAGAAAAACACCGGTTTTTTCCCACTCAGCCAGAACAACCCATAATATCCCATTATAAGAAACAACCGACCTCCAATTACGAAATAATGCAGTAATTGAATCATGTCAACGCGAAAACAACTAAATTACGTGTTTGTGTGAATTTTATATCAAAACAACGATTTGATTGCTTCGTGCCCTGTGTTTTGCGTTTGATACGCCGATTAGATTGTAATTTGGCGCGTGTGCGCTTGCGAGGGTTGTCATTTGATTGGTGCTAAGCTTGGCTCTTTTATCTACGATACAAACAATGACTCTCCACTCAGACCGGTCATGTGCTTTCCGCATCCACCGCGATCCCGCGATCTTACTTAACCTGTACCCTTAGTGTAAATTTTCGGTTACAAAATACGTTTCGATCCCGTTCGCATTAATATCTCAATTTTTATGGAAACACGAACAGAAAAACTCAAATAAATTATAGCGGAATTGACTACGAAAATAAGCCAAACAAGTGGTGTATCCATTTTTAAACAGCATTATTATTTTATGGGGGAGGCCTATGTCCAACCGTGGACGTCCTACGGCTGAGATGATGATGATGATGATTGTTTTATGACAAGCAAACGATTATCAACTTTAGAATGGTAGACCACATATTTGTCTGATGGTACATAGAGGCACGTATCTGAATATCGAAAATTCAAATAACGACAGTTAAAATATCTACGGTCAAAGTATCAAAACTAACCTAACCTACTTTCGATATTTTGACATTAGGTATATTAATTTTCGATATTCAGATACTTCCCCGTACATAGACAAAATAACCCTCTTTAGGGCAGTTAAGTAATAAAAAAGTGAGTGTGTTTTCGAGTCTTCAGTGTTTAATATGTATTTAAGTATGTATCTATCTATTTAAGTATGTATGTATGTTTATCCAATGTCTGGTCCCCATCTATAACACAAGTTTTTCTCACTTTGGGACTTGGTCGATTGGTATCAAATTTCCATTGATATTTATTTATAAGCAAGAGGCGGACTTATCGCTTCTAAGAGATCTATAGGCTAGCTTTATTAGTTTATTTCTGACTTCGTTCACGTGGAAGAATAAACAAATTGGGTAAGTAGCTCTAGAGACCCATGGAAATTTCAAGAAATCTTTTTATAGTGCAACTCTATGATACGCTAGGATATATGGCCGAATTTAAGTCTCTAGCTCCACTGCATTTAGGATGTGCGTTATACATAACATAATGTAGTCAGTCAGATTGATTTTAATAGTCGTTATCAACATCTTTATAGTGTTAGGTATAAGATTGTATGTTTTGTCAGTATAAATTGCCGTCAAATGTGACAACTCTACCATGCCGCAATTTTTGAAAAGTGCAAAAGTGATTGTGTTATGTCTAAATTATAATTTACCTATTAATAACTGCCCATAAATAGATTCTGGCGAAACTTTCTCTTTCTCTTCCAAATTTGAAATGCAGTGATTAGGAACATTGTTTTTTACTTTTTTCATCCAGCCAGTGCGTTTTCTCTTAGATTGTGTTTTAATTTTGATGCCCCTAGATCCGTGAGGGCGCCTCGGTTGCGCCACTCGTCATGATATGTAAATTGCTCAACTTACGTAGGTAATTGTCCAATTTGTTCCGTTTGCAACTAATTCAATTGAATTTTGTTTACGTGACCGCCTCATTGTTGTTTCTATGTACGTAATTTTAAATTGTACCCCATCCAACATTATGTATGATTACTATTGTTGGTAATGCGCTGTGATTTTCGTTTTCTGTGAGAAAATTGTCCGTAATCCAACCAAATTGTGTTATGATGTGCCAACTGTTATTACAGCCGATTTGAACATTTTACAATACTTAAGTGGCATTACAATTTGTAAGAATCGAGAGGACAATAGCAACAGGCCAAATAATAATCTAATTTAGTTAACTGGCTCCAGTGTAATTATGAATGGACCAGGCGCTCATAAAGAGTAATGAGTGGAGCACAATGCCGACTCTAATTAACTATGAACGAGCGGCGATGCCTACTTCCACGTTTTTCTTCAGATTTCCCGGCAGCCGTAACCGTCGCGTTATAAAAAAGGAATTCATCCCATCCCATTCTCTCCGCGTGCACCTTGCACCGGGTTATTATTTCCTTTTCGCTCTTTTGTTTCAACGATGTCGACATCTCGCTCCGCGCCCCGCCCATTTGTAAAATCGACTGGCCGCGCCGTCCTTGCACCTGTCTCTTTCGCGTCCGGCTGATTTATGTGAGAGTGAGCGGGTTTGATCGACGCTTTGTTTTCCAGCTTCAACTGTCGGACGCGTTAGTTCTTTTTTCGAAAAAGGCGCTCGCTGACCCAAGGATTAGGTTATACGTTATTACCGGGTGTAAATTCAGATAATGTCTCGCGATTGCGAAGCGAATTCCTGCGGCTCGGGTGTCGTTAGGACTTTTTTGTGAATGCGCAGTAAGTGCGCCGTTTTGTAAAACTATATTTACGATAATGTTATCTCGCGCGGCCGTATTACATTACGTACCTACGCCGCGGGTACGGCCGTGATTAATGATTAGCTCGCCCGCGGCGGCCGAACGCCAAGCTCGAAAAAAAATCAATTCTAAGAAGCACATGACGAGGTATAGTTATTAGGAGAGCGGGACATGATCAAGCCATTAGCCGCGGGACACTCGCCGGCGACTCTATAAATCGGCCGTTGTTTATGCCCTCCCGAAAAAGCGCAGAAAATTAAGATTTTAAGGCGGGCCGCGGAATGAGCGCAAAAAGCGCGGGAGGGTTGACAAGTTGAGAAATGCGCCGCGGCTTTCGGCGGGAATGCCATTCTAATCAAAATAGTTTACGCGTCGATCGCGGCGACGCCCGCGCCGTGGGAACGCATCATTTTTTTTCATCCGACATCGATCGTCTTAGTTTTTTTACGGATCATTTTATCGTGACGGAATTAGGCGGGCGCACTTTTTTTGTAAACAAAAAGGTTGACAACGAAGTCGCGTATCGCGCGAACTCGACAAACTGTTATAAATCAGACAGAACAAATAAAACCGCTCGCCGAGGTGAAAACGTTATTATCTTTATAATTGCACGTCAAGGCGGGAAAAGTGGGGGCATTTGGCGCGTTTTTCTTTTCCCGCGGCGTATGATATATCGCCCATGAATACGGGATGTCGCCACACCTGCTGACTTCCTTATGAATCCGAAATTGCGACTGTCACCCGTCTTGTTTATCAACTAATATTTAGATTGCCTGACGTCGCGTTACGCAGACGTTCTTATAACGGCAAAGCCTTTATCTTGTTCCACTATTGCATTGTCTTACCGGTTAGTTGAGATCGGATCGACCGTGTTCATGCTCTCAGAAATGTGGGCTGTTATCGAGCCATCATAAAAATAAAACACAAGATGTGTAACAATGAACTTACAAGGCTAAAATCAAATATAAGCCAACAATATGCGCCGTAAGTCGTCTGTGGCAGCGCCGCCGCCCCGCCTCGAAGCTAACAAAGCGCCTCACTATCGATGTCTCTGTCAAAAACTGTCAAAAACGTGACAGGCGCCGTGTCAGGCTAACGAGCCGTGCGGCCCCGACGCGTCACTGTGACGCAGCACTTTGCGAGCAGCGCCATCTATCGGCAAGTAGACGAACTAGCGTTTCCTTATATCGTCGCGCGGCGCTATTGAGTGATTATCACAAAAGGAACAATCGTCTGGATACGGCGATACATAAAGATGCAAATGAGCCGCGCCCCCGGCGGCGGGCGGCGGAACGAATTTATCGCGACGTACCTCATTATCGCTAACAAGCATTCGAACTCTTCTTTACCCCATAAATATGATATTTTACACCTGCGCGGAGACAGTTCGCGGCCGTGCAGCGTGCAGTCGTTCGTTAACAACTCTAATCGTTTCGCTATTGATTCTTACAATAGGGAGTAGATACGAAAAGGTCGACCTTAACATATCTGGATCAACACTACTTTACATAAAAAAAGGCCAAGAGCATGTCGGACACGCACGAAATAGGGTTCCGTAGCCATTAAGAAAAAATGAAATACCTAATACATACAATATTTTTTTTAAGGATTTCGTATTTTGTACGGAATATTCCAAGTTTAGGTATATTTTATACTTTAGGCTGCTATTTACTCTTAAACTACTAATAATTCTCAAGAAAACTTAACCGTTACAGTTTTCCTTGTAAGTTTGATATACTTCTACTTCTTTTTTGTACTTCTTTTATATTATAATTTTTTTCAAATTTTTCCACCCAGCTGTTTACATTTTAGAGGCCTCCCTCGGAACGCTCGATTTTAATGAAAATTTGCACTTTAATGTTGAATATTTTGCAAACAAATCACTGAATCGAAAAATCGTTTTAGAAACCCCCCAACGCCTCAACCCCCCGGTATCGTTGGATAGGTCTTCTAAAACCACCTATCCAACGATACCCCACACTAGAAGATTGGATGAGAAAAAAAAATTACCCTAACTTTACGTCTATGGGAGGTACACTAAAAAAAATGTTTATTGAATTTTTATTGTGCCATTTTGTCGGCAAAGTTTACATATATATTCGTGAAAAATTCCAGCTTTCTAGCATTGATAGTACTTGAGCAAAGCCGCGGACGGACGGACAGACAGACAGATATGGTGAAACTATAAGGGTTTAATTTTTGCTATTTTGGCTACGGAACCCTAAAAAGTTACTCAATTTAATTTGTACGCAGCAAATAGGTTCCCTCAAACAATAAGTACTATGGTCGAAAACAGATTGATGAAGGTCGTTTTAAGTTTGTAGGGGTACAGTTTTCCAGCAGAATACTGTCCCGGCCCGGATAACACCGACATGGAAATACCGGCTCTGTTTTTCGTGTATACGTCCATAGAAGCTCCTGTCAGTTTCTATGAGCGTGTACACAAAAAACAAGGCCAGTATTTCCATGACGGTGTTATCCGGGCCGGGAAAGAGTGTCACCCACTGTTTTCAAAAAGTTTTGTCTTTGCTGATACCTATCCATACATAAAAATAACCCCTATTTTACTTTGTCAAGCCATAACTTTAGGACGACTACTGATACAATTTCATCCATCTTTTTTAGAGTTCCGTAGTCGCGGAAAAATTTGAAAAAATTCAGGATGGTATTAAGTACCTATATCAAAATTAAAAGGAAAATTATAACGGCTAAGATTGCTTGAGAATTATTAGTAGTTGATGAGTTAATAGCAGCCTTAGGTTTAAAATGTACCTAAACTTGAAAAATTCTGTAAACATTACGAAATTCTGGAAAAAATATTACCTACTTGACTTTTTCGTAATGGCTACGGAACCCTATCTTGGGCGTGTCCGACACGTTCTTGTCCGGTTTTTTAGTATTCTAATACTTTGTAGAAGCTTATTACGATTAATTGGTACGTGTGACAAGTAACCAACCGTTTACAATAACTCTGTATATTTTTTACGTTCAATTAACTTCCACCCCAATAAACATTTAATAAGATCACTGTTAATCAAAAACAATAATTACGGGAAGGTTTCATAGCAAACAGGAAAACAATGTTTTAACTGCGATCGAACACGAAAAGACCTCACACGATCATTTTAAACAACGAAGAATGAATAAACGATTCAATTAAGTTTTCAAGACAGCGACATCTGTACGTCGATGGCAGCACTAATTGTACATGGGCTGAGCTCATTTGGCAAAAAGTGGTCTAGCGGGCTAGACGTATAGGGAATGGCTGATACTGATTGACTAAGACAGTGCTCGTGGTATTGATTTTAGACGTCACTTGGGTAAAAAATATGCTGTTTGACTCTATAATACCTGTGATCTGGTAGAGTCCATTATTAAACAACAATGGGATGTTGACGCCATTAAAAATAATTCGACGGCACAACTCCAGTAAAAAACGCTTTATTTTAGCCCTGAAAGCCAGATTATTTTCGGTTTACTGTAAAATTAGATTTTCTGTTGCTTTAAAACAAATAAATAGTTAATTGATTGAGTTGGCGGATAGTGACGTCATAAGTCGCTATTACCATTGAAACTCTATGGGAGAATTGTGTTTTGACAGCTCATAAAAAGTACGTCAGTTGACTGGTGGTGTCATCATCCCTATTTAACTGCACACGATTGAACTGTTTAAAGCCGGTGTTGCCCTACTATTTAATAATAAGTTTTTATGTTTTATTTTAACTTAGTTTTTAGATAAGGTTCTCACTGAAAGTCAGCGCTACGGCTTGCCGTGGCATTATGTTGAGCGTTGAGCGGCCTATTTAGTGTCAGGTATATCTTGTATGTGTTCTATGATTGTTTTCATGGCGTTAAACAAATGTATTTTCTTTTCTTTCCTTCTGAACCCCCGACGCAAAAAGAGAGGTGTTATCTAGGTAAAGTTATAAACAAAGTTTCATTGATGTATATGTTTTGCCGCCAAACTATCGTATTAAGTCCTACTTTATAAGTACTTGTACTAAAGAATTAATTTACCCAAATATCAAATTTTAATCAAGGTAGCCACTAAGGTGGTTTGATTTGTGGTCTCTCAAGCAGAGACCTCTGTATTTAAGCATTTCTATGAACTTTACGGCGAATCTTAAGGACATCTGCATATGACTGAAGAAATTAGATGGTATGTGTCTAGTTCATTAACGGTACCTTAAAAATCAACTTTTTTGAAAACAGACATTTAGAGATATCGACGTCTCGGTAAGTAATAGAATAAAACGAAATCAAGTCGTTATGGACCCGACCCTTAAAATCATATTTACAAATTGCTAGTATCTTTTACAATCAAATCGGTAGCAAAATTTGCTACGAAACACAAGACAACGAAGCCCCTGGAAAACAAAGAGCTACTTAAGTTACATGCCATCAAAATCCAAACACCATAGAAATCCAATACAGGAAAATGAACAGTGTTTTATACGTTTCCCAACAAATAACAAGGAGCACCGCGAGATTATTGTCAAGATAGTGGCGGTACGAATATCGCCGATTGATACCGCGGCGGGCTCCCGGGGGACCTCATACTGGAAAAAAATATCAACCAACTACCCGTACCTATACATATTTAATGGAGCGGGGCGTGGCCACAATATCTCCGAGTACCAAGCCAGCAGAAATTGAGAAGCGTTATCGTATCGAAATCCACCGTATCTGGGCCGGCGGTCTCCGAGGAAATCATTGGGAAGGCATCCGGAAAATTTACCGCACATTCCGGCTCATGTGGCGTAACACACCTGCCTCTTGCTTATGCGAACCTAGTACGTGATCTATTTTGTTCGCCTGATATTGCTCTCAGAAAAAGGCTTACCATGTACATTTTAACTCTACATTGTGTAACGAAAAGCTATTAGGCAGCCATCGATTGATACTCTAAATATTCATAAAGAAAAGGGGTTATTTACTGAATGTCTAGCAATTTCAGCCGGGGCGCCGTAATGGGAAGTCTTGTTAATTATTCAAAATGTCGACACTATAATGGGACGTGCGTTTATAAATATTCAATAGTCGATCGGTTCGAACGCACGTTCTGCAAGGCGTTACGTACTGCGATACAAATTCCACTTAACGAGTACAAATACGAAATTTTCATCGAAGTACAAATCGTAACGCGTGTTGTTTGAATGAGGGCTATCGTTTTTTCTCTCACTAGTTGGCGCCACTGTTGCGTGAGGTTTTTAAAAGTCTGTTTTAACGGCCGTGAAAACAAAGTTTAGATTAAAATCATATTTAATACATCGTAAAACAGTACCATAAACATATCGAGCAACCACAGTATTGCATAATCCCGTTTTGTTCGGAAAAAAGGGAGGACAAAAGTTTTCGAACGACAAAACTGTCTCAAATTACACACGTTCAGTGCCCCTTATCGCATAATTGCCATAATTAATTTCAGATAATGCAAAATACTCACAAAATTATTCTAATTATAAATAAACCCGCGTAGCTCACCCAAAAACTATGAGATTTGACATTTCGTTGACCTCACGCTACACTAGCGCCTCTAGCGGAAAATTCATTCGCGATAGCCCCCATTGCGTTTGAAAGTAAACTTTTGAATTTCGAATGAGCCCAATTAGGGCTTAGATTCGCTGGCCACACGACCGGAACCCGGTCAATTAGAACACATTGTCAAACCGAAAATTTTGAATCGGGAACGACAACCGCAACCGCAGCGCGCAAACAAGCGCGCACAATGACGTTTAAAAATTTACAAACGACTTGACATTTGGCTCAAACAGAGCACTATTTGGGTAATAATCGGCTGCGGTCTCGGTGCGGGCCAGAATAGGCCAATTTGTGGTCGCGCCGAATGACTTGAAAACATCGTGACATTAACGCAGGATCTCCGCTGCTCGCGCGCTGATTGGCCAAATTGTTTTTGATTGCGCACGCGTTTTGGTTCGCTGTACGGGCGTAATTGCACGTAATTTCGCGTCGGATAGGCAAGAATAACGGGAATGCGTACGTTTAAATTACGATTTCGATTAGCTTTCGTCTTAAATTGCTTAAGTTTAAACGGAAAGCTGAAGGATTATTTTTGCCGGCCATCTTGAGGTTATGGCGGAGGTGGAGCGTAATGGCGTACGGCGAAGCGACGGTAATCCGTGTAATCGGTGTAATGAGCGTAATTCGTGTAATCGCGTAATGAACGCGGATCGCCGACCAGGGCCGCAGCGGTGACGTGGTAATGGCCCGTATACCGCCGCGCCCGACGTGACTCGCCGACTAATTGTTTTGCATTTAAGGACTATGACAAGATGGCTGAAGCAGGACGCGATGTCAATGCGGAAGCTAAAATAATATTAAGGTCGTACGCGAAACTTACGCAAACTTTGCAACACCAATATCGAATAAAAAGTATGCAAAAAAGGTGTTAATTAAATAACTGAAAACCTCATACACCCCAAAAATATTTTTTTATTTTAAGTTATTGTAATGCTTTTGTTTACAAATATCTTAATTATTTCAAGAGATATTCGTATGTTTTGTTAAGTTAGTAATTCTACTTGACTTGTAACTCTACTCTAGCAATTAGTGCCTGTCAGTTGAGCTTTGGCGCTAAAACATGACATTTGTCAATGCCTATTAGGCTGCGTCTCCACCAAAGACATGCGATGATGTGTTGCAAGGAATATGTTTTTAAATTTTATATCACCGTACAACGTTGCCTTTCGAAAGAGAATACAATACAATACAATACAAATATTCTTTATTGCACACCATAAAGCAGTACAAAAACTTAAATACTTAGAATACTTAGATACTGGCGAAATTGTCCTATTAATTAGGACAGAAGCCATATTTTAAAAGAGAAGAAGAATATGTTTGTCATTCATAAACCAACGCTTTATTTACCTATCCTCGCAAAAACACTTGAAATATTTCAGAGACAAAGTCTTCAGAAATCGGTTTCAATGATTTTGCCTCTATCTAATACAATCGAGTATTTCAAATACGGTGTTGGTAATATTTGATATTTTAATTTTATTAAGTAAATAAAAACACTTCCATTAAATATGCTCATTTAATAACATTACTACTATTATTTACAAACACCATGATTAAAAAATATCTATGAATCGTAGTGGCACACAGCTTACTCGAGCAACGACTCAAAATGCCTTCCGTTTTGCTGAATACAAAGTTGCTCGTCGTCTCAAATTGGTTTTGAGCGAGTTTAAAGCTTCATTATTATTTTTCACTTGTCTTGTCTCGTGCTTGCCGTAGGATTATCACGGAAATAGTCCAATATTGCGTCCTCCAAACCTGGATCTAGGACTTCAGCACTTCTATCTGCGGCTGTTGGGAGACGAAACGTGCCGTAGTCACGTAGCCTCTGCCTCTGCGTAGCTGCTGACATTGTCCCGTTGGATACCGCAACACCAAACTCTTCTCGAAAACGTCGCACAGCTAAATTGACGTTATCGTTGCAACGCGCTAGCATCCGAACCGTTTCACAATATTGCACATTCGTGTATCTAAACGCCATCGTGATAGTTTTTGCGAGAAATGGGAAATTAACTGAGAACGTGGAGTTTTACAGAAGTAAATGACATGACCATGATGTGTCAACTTAGAAAATCAAATCTAACAGAAAAACGGCCAGTAAATATGCAACCTCGCCGATACATTGGAGTGCTATGTTGCAGTTGTAACTTTTAGAAAGGGCACAGTTTAAAATTGATTTAAAAAAAGAAACACAAGCTACCCTAAAATTAAGTGCAATCGATTCCACTCTCGATTCTGAACAAACTACTTTCTAGTTTTCAGTTAATTAATTAACACCTTGTATAAGCTAGTCGCTCTTACGCGTCAAATCCTGAGGTCAAATCATAATAGGGAATACTACTGAAATGTTGTCCTGTCAGAGTGCAGTACCTAGCACAAACCATTTTTTGAGTACTTATCTTAAATGCCATGATATCGTATTTTTTTTTAATATAACTCTATCGTTACTATTGTGTAAAATTTCCATGTTATTTTGTTACTAATAAATATCATGATTATTAAGTACTAATACTCTTTGGTCACGATCTGTCATGGCGACAAAATATAAAGATAACAGGGATGTTGATACCACCAATCAACTGACGTACTTTTTATGAGCTGTCAAAACACTATTCTCCCATAGAGTTTTAATGTCAATAGACGTCATAAGTCGCTTGTTCGCCAACTCAATCAACTAACTATTTATTTGTTTTAATTTAAAGCAACAAGAAATCTAATTTTACAGTAAATCAGACTGCGTAGAGCTTTACCTAATATGCCCTATTACTTAATCACTCGTTCGTTGTTGCAAAAAAAACTGAACACAAATGCTTTTAGCTATGACAGTTGCTTTATTCATCATATCGCAAACAATGAGGATAGCTAGTCTAGCCAGCATCAAATTAACATATGTTGCAATCAGGTGGGAGGAGAGGTAAGTGCCGTAATCCGTAATTTGCGTAATTACGGTAATAGATCCGGCGGCTGCGAGTGAGATGCAGCTCTTGCCTAGCGGTGTCTCGCGAGGCTGACATCTTTGAAATTATTTCGTTTATATTTAAAATATCACAGCTTAATTATGACCGCGACGTTAATTATCTCGAACAAATTCCTAGTTAACTTATTTGATTATTTCCAAGGTTTATCTATATCTAATACCAGGTTAACATGGGTATGTAAATGTATGGGCAGCCTTACGTGGACATACGCCAGTATCCTGCACGCCATACAAGGCGTGCCCCGCTGAGCTTGCAAATTGCGACAACTCATTGTTCTCCAAATACATGCTCGCCTGGTATCCGGTGTCTAAGGTACCAGGGTACCAGATACCGGAATGAATAACCTAGTAGATAAGCATCGAGAAATTATCGAGATTGCTCACGGATTGTTTTAATTCCAAGCGTGGCTGTTCAATTTCGCTTTTTATTTTTACTCGCAACATGTGCGTTAGAGAAAATATTCTAAAATATAACTTGTCTCCATAAAATGACGATATCAAAGAACTTGAAAGTCCATATATCAAGCCCGGTAGTTAACGAAACGTTATCGCAACTGGTCACACGGACGCGTCAATCCGTTCGCTCGTTTCAAATAAAATTGATTTTAAAGCATTTTTTAATGCTTGACATAAATCAGTCAGTTTAACAAAACAATGAATCCTTTGTAATAGTATAGCCTATTAAATTTAGGGACATTAACGTCTTACAGCGCACGGGTTTATTTCGTGTTTTTCCAGTCATTTTCGGGTCGGGCGCCGCTCGTTCGATAATTTTGGAATGATTTACTGCGCTCGTCTTTATAGTGAATGACATTTTATTTGCAGTAAATATTGTGATGTTTACGTTTTCTATGTTTTAGAATTGATTATTTTGTAATTCCGTTTGTTTTATGAACGTCAAAATGATGTTCGACAGTCGCCCCGTGAGGATGAGATGTCAGTTCCTGAAGTTACTTAGTATTTTCAGAGTTTTTCGAATTTAAGGATAGATCATAGTTTTTACTTTATCTGGCCTCCTCTATTCAGAGCTCTTAGTGCCTCCTAAAAAGCGCAGGGGTGAAATGGTAGATCATAACCTGGGACCGTGACACATGACCGCTACCGGGTCGCAGGATCCACTGTTTAGGGGCTGTTTCACCATCCATTGATTAGTGTTAACTAAAGGTTAAATGTGATGCCGTCTCCATCTATTCGAACAAAACAAATAGAGACGGCGTCACATTTAACAGTCAGTTAACACTAATCAATGGATGGAGAAAGAGCCTCTAAGTCTAGTACGAACTAATACAAAGCACTGACAGATGCAAGTGACCAATTCGTACAATGCAAAGTGTATTTAATCAAAAAGGTCTGAGACGTTTTTTACTCAATAGTTGAGTCAAATATGGTTTTAATTTTTCGTTGTTTTCATAAGATCCGAAGTTCGCTTCTAAAAGATCAGTCTTAAATTACCAGAGCGACCGGCAGAACATAAGCGCGACGTGTTTTACCGTAGTTTCGGATCCCATGTGGGGCATTACGCTCAAGACGAGTATGGTCATTAGGCAGCGATATTAGCTATTAACCGGCGCCCCGGCGAGCATAAGTTACCTCTTGCTGTCTCTGCGTACCTAGTGGTGCCCGTTTGTCTTTCGATAGGTGTGTAAGTAATTACACATTTTGTACCTATGTACTAAAACCATTGTATATAAAAAAAAACACTTCTCATGCTCGTAAAGTTCGTGTTTATGCTGTGTCTAGGCGACATAAAATGACTTTTTATGCTCTAGTGCATAAAATAAAATCTTCGTCTAATACCAACTCAAGACCAAGGTAATCAGGTGTCAACAGCCAAGTTTCTATATGTTTTTAAATAATTTTCAATTCATATGAAACCAAAAATCAATCAAATCAATCATAATAAATCAGTAAAATTAAAATAATGGAATCATTATAATAATGCACAAAAACAAAAGGTACATAGAAAGTGAATCATTGTTTCCACGGTTGCTATTTCATTTCCTCGCCATCGAAGTGAAAAGCAAAGTGTAAAACTCGAGCATTAAACCCATTTTCTCCTCGACGTGTCTATCCACCCTCGCCGTACCGGCTCGGGTGGCTATATGAACGCCTCGGATAAAATGGCTCGTTTTATGCTCTTATTGTACAATCTACTATTTTTTCGCGACTACAACATAGTTTAAATATTTTGTAATCAATAATTCATTCAACTGGAAATTCAATTTCATTCACGTTGGTGAATACAAACTAACTCAGTTAACTAATGTAGCCAATTCATCCATCTTCAATTAATAAGAATTAGGACACATGTTTCTGTAAACTGCCAGTATCAAACTCAATTTTACGAATAAAAAAAAATCCAAATTGGAACACGCCGTTTAGCAAACGACTCATCCAGCGCATTCCAGCCCTTCGCCCCAAAGCATAAGTGTCACCATCTTTGACACTCATAAATTCGTCCTGGCCATAAACTCAACAAGTGAACAGAGGTCGGTTTACGATGCCGTAAATGTCTGCGCCGTGACGTCTCACTGCGCGTCATGAGAATCCTCGTGACGTTATGCTTTACGTCTATTTACACGCTTTTACGACAATAGTACAAGTTATTGAGGCTGTTGAGATCAGTTGGCGGGATCAGGGATACAGAACTTAGTTTTTCATCGATCGTCGTTCAATTTTTGTCACTGGCCAGTGTTTTGTTATTTTTAGAATTCTAGAGCTTTGGTCTGTGGCATTTTAAGTGTAAAGTGATTATTATGTCTATCGTATCATTTGATGTTTATATTTGACAAAAGTAAATGTCAAAGTGACAGATGACAAATGAACTTTATGTTAACGAAAGCTACAAGCATTGATGAATAAAGGGATTAATAATTAAAGTAATATGGAATACAAGGGCAAAAATAAGTATTTAATTTCTTACTAGCTTTTGCCCGCGGCTTCGTCCGCGTGGAATTCGGTTATCGCGCGCTGTTCCCTCGGGAACTGTGCATTTTTTCCGGGATATATAAATTAGCCCGTGTCACTCTCTGGCTCATAAACTATCTCTGTGCCAAAAATCACGTCGACCCGTCGCTCCGTTTCGACGTGAAAGACGGACAAACATACAAACAAACAAAAACACACTTTCGCATTTAATACGCAAAACCCCTTTTTTTTACTCTAGATAGGTATTTATGCATTTTTAAATCGAAATGATTTTAATTATGTATTATGTTTAAAAAAAAAAGTTTCTCTCATAACTCTTGTAGCGCATTCTTCTTAGCAACAGTCTTTCCTAAAGCGCTGGCAGCCTTGCTGGTATAGTATAAAAAGTGACATCTAAAAGAGCTATACCGCTTGCTTACAAAATAAAAGTTTTTTTTTCAACAATAACAACTGCGAACAGTTCATGCGCTAAGTCCATTTTTACACACAGACAGATAGAGGGCGAGGGCGGGACCCTTCAGTCATTAAATAATGCTGCGCGATGTGGTTATGCTACTTTAATTGGGATAGTTAAAACATTTTTTATACCTGTCTAATATTTAAAGGAAGAGTTTTGTACTAGAATTTCAATAACTAAGTATCTTAATGTCAAAACGAAAAGTAACTTTGTCCTAAAGCCTTGAGTATACCATAAAGTACAACTTAAACAATTGGGAAAATACGAGTCATCCATACTAATATTATAAATGCGAAAGTGTGTCTGTATGTTTGTGTGTTTGTCCGTCTTTCACGCTGTAACCGAGCGACGGATCGACGTGATTTTTGGCATAGAGATAGTTTATGGGCCCGAGAGTGACATAGGCTACTTTTTATCCCGGAAAAATGCACAGTTCCCGAGGGAGCAGCGCGCGATAACCGAATACCACGCGGACGGAGCCGCGGGAAAAAGCTAGTAGCCTTATTTTTTATCCAACCGCTGACTTTTTAATCTGTGGCATCGTCTCAAATGGATGGACTAATTTCGATTAATTTTTTATATTGACCTTTGGATGACAATGTTAAGGTCTCAACTTTTCCAAGTTGGTTTATTTTATCAGGCTAAGGGATAAACTCGGAAAAAGGATTTTTCTATAAATTTAAATTTCGAAAAATTCGCCTCCGAAAAACTCCACATAATTTATTCCCATTTATTCATAACATGGTATTTTCTAGGTGTCAAGTCAATTTATGCATCTAGGTATTTTAAGGTCAAATCCTCGTCCTAAGCTCTTCCAAATGATTCATTCCTCTGTACGATTTTCAAAAGAACACTATCCGTACTATAGAACCCCATTTGACAATTAATCACCCCCCCCCCGCATCATCCCCCCTTCGGAGCGTCGAAGTTGCACGTTGAAAATAGAATGCTCTGTTTCTTATGAGTATTTTGCCGACGTTTCAGTTAAAGCTTCGATTTTCGAATCAGTAACTATGAACATTTTAAAAAAGGAAGAATAAAAAATTCTTAAAAATAGTCTAAGGCAATATCTATATTGCAGCCATATAATTACCTACACCTTTCCATTTCTTCCTTGGATGTCGTAAGAGGCGACTGAGGATATATAAGGTATACCGTAGGCGACAGGCTAGCAACCTGTCACTATTGTACCGCTTTTGTCAAACTTAAAACCTAAAATTGCTAATAGTGTCTCCGAAGCGGTACTTTTTCGTGTGCCTACCTCTTTTGGGAATACAGGCGTGATGTTTGTGTGTGTGTGTGTAAATTCTCCTGTATTTTTCTGAGACTTAATTTGAGGCAAGGTTTATTTTTCTAATTAGATAGTATTTAATAACCTTAATAGTACTTAGCAAAACTTTTCAAGTAAAAACGCTGGTAAAAATGGTATCTATGCGTGTGTAGAAGTAGTTCCGAATTGCTACAGAAAAGTGCGTATTCCGGCCCACGAACGACTCGCCCGTTTCAACGGAGCGACGGAAAAAAGGCCACGGCAATTGCTCATTCAGCCACTTAACAAAAACCAAGCCGCGTTATTCAACGCAAACATAGACAATTGAATGAGCAAAAACGACTCGCTTGTGTTGGTACTTTATTTTTACTCCGTTAAACTGCAATTAATTTGTTGATCGATAAAAAATACATCTCTCTCGAGTATGTTCCTACGTTCCTCCTTCATCCTTCGTACATACCGTTTTTTTATCACACTCAATTACGTTACAAGCAATTGCTAAATATTAAATGCTGGCAGCTATTTTCGAGACGAATATTAAAAAAAATAAAAAAAATGAAATACCACCCGACGAACTTAACAAAACGCCACACAATTCAAAAATGGAATTTGCACAATGAACGCCGCCGGAACTCGACGATGCCGCCCGAGTGCGCCCGAAAGCTTCCGAAAATTGTCGCGAGGGGCGACACAGGAAGATGTAATGATGTTTGTCAAATGGAAAATGAGATAGGGAAATGTAGCGACGGGCTGAATTTGCGACCTTTTCGCTGATGCCGTACGGCGCCCCACAATTTCGCCCCGCTTACGTTTCAACCGAATACTCCTTATTCGCATAACCATCGACAAAAAGTCTACAACGATACAGATTACGCAGAACGGCTGAATTTTACTTACACAGTACACAGGGATTAATTAAACACTCTAATAAGCAATGCCCTTTTCAATAAGGAATGTTGACATTTAATTAAAGCGAGCCGCTCCGTTCTTACATATTGAATTAAGCGGTTAAGATACGATGAGACATTTGTTATTGAACGGTCTATTCGGCTTTACTTTAAAAGACCACCGTGGCAGTTTTATACTGTCGCGCTGTTGCCAATCACTTTGCTAAATGTTTTCTACTCTGTGATGTGGCAGATTAAAAACCGTTCCTTATTCAAAGTTTATAACAGCCAGGACTTAATAAACATATCAGGGTTAACAGATGAAAAAAAAAACAGTGTAGGTATGTATTTGAACGCTTTGTCAGTATTGTATTCCTACTTTGCTCGAGGCTGCTTACTGTGTGGCGTGTATTCAAAAACGTTGATGTGCCATATTCAAATTTGAAACAGCCAGCTTCTCATAAATCTCTTCTCAGCAGATGATGTTCGAAATTCGAAACAGCGTCGCTATCGTTTCGTCGGAGGTCGGCGTGCGGTGCCCAGATAAAATAAATGGAGGCGGTGAAAAATGATGACGCGTCGGCGCGGAAAGACGTCTGAAAGGGGTCGCTACCCGCACAGCTCCACTGGGTCAAAATGCTTTCTGTGTTTTCCTTCCTACTGGCAACACTGGACTGGGATATTTATTGTTTTTTATTGGGATAGCGCGGGGATAGCTAAAACTGGGACAGAGAGAACGAATTTGTCATTCAGTCACTATCAATTGCGTATATTTTACACTGGAAAGGGATGTCGATTGGTTCTTTTGGATGTTAGAGTAGATACGACAATTTCGGTCTTGAAATCAGGGTGTGCCGTTGTTTGTGGGCTTGCGTCCAATTTAATTCATCTTATGTTCATTTGATGAGATATGCAATATTGTAACTGCCGATTCCCGTACATTTCAATCCCAAATAGGACGCAGTTTTTAAGGAAAACCAACTGTATTGTCACTGTAATGGATGTATGAGAGCAGTTAGTCTGGGCAGTTGACAGGTACGTCGCCATTAGAATGTAGACCATCCTTTAGGGACCTTTAGAGTACCTAATGACTTCAATTGTATGGAAAGCAACATCATTTCGTCAAGCGCTCACCGCGCCAGACAGTCGATAAGTATTTTCTTAAGATTTCCCTTGTTCTCATGAGGCGCCCGACCCGAAGTTACCAGGGTCGTAAAAGCCCCGAGGAGGTCACTTAATACGCAGTTAAGTGGT
The DNA here is from genome assembly GCA_037349165.1 of Choristoneura rosaceana. NCBI lineage: Eukaryota > Metazoa > Arthropoda > Insecta > Lepidoptera > Tortricidae > Choristoneura > Choristoneura rosaceana. The sequence goes on from JAZBNJ010000052.1 coordinate 898,373, forward strand.
CCGGATCTTCAGCGTCACGCCACGACGCACGCACTCTTATTTATTTAGAACACGCTTAACGGTAGAGGTATAGATGTACCAAGAACACATGACAGGGGTAGATGCTACATACAAATTTTATAACGACATACCCGACACACCGACCGTTGATATTACGTTTTGTATTTTAAATTTAGAAAGGTAAATCATAATAATTCATAGCTAGTGATGAAATATCTAAGGATGTAAGACATGAGCACATTTTTAGGAATTAATAAGACATAGCCGTCCGTAAGGTCTGACTAAATCTGTAGCTACATTCGAATATAAGGTTTATTCAATATGTCATTGATTACGAATACAGGAATATCCATTGCCAAAAGATGTTAAGAACTTATTCCGTCATGTTAATGTCCCAGGTATTTCGAAAAATTTGTCGCGGCATTTTACAAAGTCCATTGTAGAGTCGTTTATTGATACCAACCACTCACCATTCTTACAACAGCAAACACACTTTCTTTTTAATAAATACCTCATTGACACACGAGATAGCAGACAACGAAATCCACTTACCTGTAACAAAGAGGCAAAATATAATTAAAATTACAAAGAAGTACCTGCCTTTTAATTTATTTATACAAAAAGCCTTCTTAATTAAAATTAATATTTACAAGACGAGAAAAAATAAGTCCGCCCCTGCCAAGGAAATCGAGATCTGTGCCTCGTACCAAGTCATAGCACTGAAAAACGTTTCGACTTTTCTCAATATTTAACCTAGAATAAATTTTCGTTTAACAAAGAAATACGCTAGTTAATTTATGATAAATCCTCAAATTATTCTTCAGTGTATGGGTTGTACAAATTGTTACGTTTATAGCAGTTATACGACGTAAAACGTGGCATAATCGTTTGGCACAAGGGTAAGTCAGATTCCTCGGTACGGGGGCGCGGTAGTAAAGGGTCTAGAAATAAGAGCCTTTAAGGGACTCCCCGAGTTATCTCGGGTAGTACCATCGTAAAAATAAAGGTTTACTAGCCCGTAAAGAAAATTAAAATGAATTATTTTGACGAGTGTAAGGGGTTTTTTGAGGCTTAGCTCCCCGTTTATGCGCGAGGTGAATTGTTATGGGGCCGTGAAGCGTAATTGTTTTCCTTGTGTTTAATTCAAGCTTGTTTTTGGTGTAATTATTCTTTGGTAAGTGCCGGGATGGTTAGTTGCTCGGATTTTGGCGTCAAATTAGGATAATGCGGGGTAAGCTGTGTAACGACGTGTCGTGTGATAGTCGGAGGAATGGCGGGTTATAGTTTATGATTATGACGTGCGTGAGCTTGACAGTTGGTTGCCGAAAGAGATAGATTGATTGTCACTTTTGTAGTGGAGAGGGCTTGCTATAGGTAGGTTTGTTTAGATTGAGACTAATGGTGTAGAGTGTACAAGATACTTAGATAGTACAAGTTACAATTAATTGTCAGGGTTGATTCTCCTCTCAAGAACCTAATATTTAAGGTACAATAAAAGTATAACAGAGGCCATTATGTAACCTTAGTATAAAGGCTTGGAAACAAGTTTAAGCCACTTGTAAACAGCCCCATAATTCGCGATTTTTCTTCTCAAACAACCCCTTTTACCTTATTTTACATACAAAACACCCAATAAATGTAAAATAAACATTGACGCGACCAAGAAAATCAACTAGGAATGCAGCAATCGCAAGAAATGTGCCATTGACTGAATGGCCGCGGCGATAACATCGCGGCTAAAAATCTACCGCCTACTTACTCAATCGCGCATCTACTCAAACCGCGTGGTTTGTATAACCACCGCTGGGCTCATTGGCATACGTTTGTTTTTTGGAAGTACAAGTTGGGTTAGATACGAGGTTCTCAAAGTAATAGGTGTGAATTCCGATTACGGCAGGAAATGGGTGTTTTATCACACCTTAAAGCTTGGTGGTTCGGGGACGGGGGACTAGGCGTGCACAAGATTTGAAGCGGTTCAAGTTTCAGGATTTTTTGAGAGTTTTAAGGTAAGGACAAGAAATGATAGGAGCCACATTGAAATTTATAATTTTTGAACCGATTTTTTAAAAAGTTTTTTTGAATCGGAGGGGAAAATCATTTAAAAACAAAAAAGTTAAGATTGCATGGTCAAACATTAAGGAAACTGAAGATTCTTTAATAAGTAGTACAATTTCATTAAGAATGAAAATAAATATTTACTTATACTATGGTAGAGACATTTTTGATGACTGTAAATTTGTTTAGAGTACCTACTCGTAGTGTCAAAAAGTCGAAAAAAAATTCTATGAAAGTGTACACAGAGTACTGTCATTGTACCAGAGCGTTTTTAGAAAAGCTGTTGAAATTACTTTTTTTTAGATTTGGACGTAATTTCCGTTATCCTACTCAGAATCAGAAGCACTTTCGATTGTAATAGGAGAAAAAAAGTGTCCCAGGTTTTCATATAATTTTGTGATATCCATTACTACCGCCATAGAAACTTGTAGGAAAACGATAATGTAATGGAATTAAAAATCTAGGGACACTTTTTCTCCTATTACAATGAATGAGGACTTGAGGAATTTGGCCGTAGAATCTACGCGGGCCCAGTGCGAATTGAGAACTCTACACACAGCATTAAATTGCATCACAGGTTTGTGCAGGTTTCCTCGCGATATTTTCCAGAGGTGTGAGCCCGGATTTGAACTCGCAATCTCCTTGATAGGCCATAGTTCAAACTGAGCCACCATGGTTTTACTTTTACCGTATGCCCGCATTTTTTTCCTCCCCATCCGTCCAAGGACCAATCAACTTTTTAACCCACACTAATCTGTCCGCGACATTTTTCAAACAATCGCAAAATTTTTGTAAGTAAACATGTTTTTTCTGTAACTTACAATACAATACAATACAAATACTCTTTATTGTACATTAGAAATAACTTAATAACTTAATAATAATAATAATAATAAGATATTTATTCAATAGTTTGCTAGTTCTACATACATAGGTACATAACAAATAATAAGTAGGTACAAACTATCAAAAGGGAAAGCGACTCAGCTTATGCCTGCGCCTTGCAGAACAAGGTC